>ML816697.1:26551-45484 GCA_009831015.1 Picea engelmannii | reverse complement strand
AAATGAAAGAAACCTAATGCATATATAAGAAGGTTATAATGATCAAATATGACACATACCATGATACCTTGGACCAATTACCTCATGGAGCAAGAGTCCTCTCTGATGCAAACCCAGGCTGGTAGTGATGGAAGCTGGTACTGCTGGCAAGACAAGTCTGGCTGAGAAGAAGAAAGATGGGCCCTCCAGGGCCATGCTCAAGTCACTCCTTCTCTCGGTACTCCATGTCTAGGACCATGTGGGCCTCGAGACATGATCTCCTAGTTATCCCTAGATATCGGGCATAACAGGCCCCCTTCGTACAGCTCTTTCTATCGCCCCCAAGTGACTACGGGTTGTGACCCTGTGCCTATCTTCAAAGGTGCTTTCAGCACTTCGCGTCTCGCCACTGGGAGGAGGTTGTTTCTCATCCTTCAAAGTTACGATAGGCGAAACGACGACATAGCCTAATCACGCGCCACGCGTCCCTCTGGATGGACAGCTAAGATCTTCCGGCGATACTGTGGGCCCGAGTCCTGAATGCTTTCGGCGCTTTGCATCTCGCAACTATGAAGGAGCTGCTTCTTGTGCTCCAAAGTCGCGATGGGCGAAAAGGCAAAAAGCCTAATCGCGCACCACGTGTCCCTACGAAATGGACGGCTGAGATGCTTTCGGCGCTTCGGGACCTGCCTTGCCACGCGATAAACGTTAGCACCCCTTCTCCAGGCCTGCTCTTTTGTGACGAGGCGCCAAAACCGTGGGCCCGACTCTCGGTGCTTTCGGCACTTCGGGGTTCGGGGTTTCGAGATGTGAAATGACGAGGAGCCCTTACCCTTTGAAATCCCGAATGTCGAAATGCTGACGTGACTAGATCTTGTGCCACGCGTCCTTTGGATCGAACGGCCGAGATGATGTCGACGGTTTCACTATGAAAATCCCGAAAGGCCCCACCCGTGGCTCAGATCTTGCGCCGCGTGTCCTTCTGATGAACGGTCTAGATCCTCTCGACAATACTGTGGGCCCGGGTCCAGGACGCCTTCGGCACTTCACGTCTCGGGAATCCCAGTTGCAAAGAAAAGCGCTTCAAGGTCGCGATGGGCGAAGTGGTGACATAGCCTAATCTCGCGCCACACGTCCCTCTGGATGGACGGTCCTGATCATTTGCTGAATGTAATATAAGCGCGCTCCATCGAACTAATCGTGGAGCAACTCTGTTAACTGGGATTTCCCGCCGACCGTCGATCTGCTTCGCTAATTGATCCTTGCCGTTGAAATCAGACTGCTCGCTCGCTTGATTTTAAACCCTAAATGGACTTCTCCTGTGCGCTGCACTCGACGCTTAGGCTGCGGTCTTGGACTAGAACGCATTTGATGGGTTTCCACACTCCATTTCTTCGCATTCTACATCAAGGGTCTGAAATCGGGAAAAAACACCCCGCTTGCAAGAATTGGTGCTAACAGTAATAAATGTCCTAAGTATGAGATAGATATTGTAAAAGGCTATAGGCCACCAAAGACAAGGAGTGAGCATATACTTCGGAGTGTTTTTTTCTACTTGTTAATTATTTTTTCTGCTTGCCTTAGTGAGCAATTAAATAATTTCTAAGTTTTTTCACTCAGAAGATTTGCTCCAAAGTCGGAGTATGTGCTGGCAAGCAGGTTTTGGCATGGAAAATCCAATGTCTAGTGTCTAAATGTATATAAACTCATTCTAGAACATATTGATTGAATCATCTGGAAATTGCGGCTAGGTTTGATAGGGTTTTTTTTAAGTTTTTGGTGAATTAATTAAATTCCCGCAAAATTGGAATTTATTAATTCTGAGTCAATAAATGTAAAAAATATGGCATCAAACATTGTCAGATGCCATATTTGCAGTCGTTTTCTAGTCCAAAACACCATGTGAACCCCTATTTCCCATCTTTCGAGACTAAAAAGTGATTATTATCACTAAAAAATCAATTTTACTCGAAATTTACGAAAAAGGGGTAATTAAATTAATCTCCTAAATTTTAGGAGAACTGGGGAACATGATTGATACATGTTTTTTCCATGTCCCCAGACGACTGGAGGCTTGGGCGAGTTCATCTGAGGCACGATCAACGTGATTGGAGATAGCATTCAGTTAGGGGGAGATCCCAATGAGGGAACTTGACCCCATTTCCTAGGTGGCGCATTCCTAAAGCTTGGTGCATTTTCCAAGGCCCCACGCATATCCTAACTACTCCTTCACTCCCCCTCGCTCCCACGCACACCTCCCATCCCTCGACTTCACTCCCCTTTCACTTCACATCCTCTCCCCTTTACCTAACACCACTCTACATCCACTCCCCTTATCCCTAGCGCATCTACCCTTAGACTAGTGCGCAACTCCCTCATCTCCCACGCTTTACCAAAACCCTAAACCTAACCCGAGCACATGCATGCTTTGGAATTGTCATCCCTAAATCTATTTAAGAGAGGTCGACCTATCCCATTTGTGAGTTCAGTCTTGGGAAAAGAATCTATTGTAATATTGTTGTAAGCATTTGGAGTAAGAAAGTCATTAGAGCTATTTTGGTGTGGACTCAAATGTGTGGTTGCTTTGACCTAAATGCAAATATTCTTATGAGGTAACATGTATTGATTTACATTTTAATTTTGTGGTTAATTGTTAAAGCCTTGTAGTTATGCTATCATATAATAGGGTAAGAGTAATCTAGCTTGATTTACCTTACTGCTTCTTTACTTCAAAGACTCTTCAATGCATGCTTTATTTTCGGTTAAATTTAAAATGCGTTTGTGAGCTCTGTGTGTAGGGAAGGCCTTTAACAGTTTTGTGCAAGATTGAAGTGTATAGTTACAGGTTCCTCAAGGTGGAGGATTGACGGGTGGTGGTTTCCATTCTCATCGTCCAAAAGATTCTAAGATCAAGCTCCCTCTTCTTCATACCAAGAGAAGCCCATAGCCCAAAGTTCCCGGCTCAGATGGAAGCTCCAGAAAACTGATAAAAATCTTTTTTCCTCATTCTCTTTTTTTTATTGCATGCAAGTTAGAGCAAGTCTATATTTCATTCTTAAACATCTAAAGTTTGCATGCATGGTTTGCTAGATCTAGGCTGAAATTTGTCAATTTAAAAAAAATAGATCTAGGCAAGTTTAGGCATTCTCTTGGTCTTTTCATCTATAGTCTAGATCAAAGTTTGTGCTTAGTTTTAACTTCTTTATCAAGATGTTTAGAGGTTTTATGTTTGCTGTCCTAAAACAACAAACAAAAGGCACTAAAAAGAGCCTAAGTTAGCTTTGTTTTAAGCCTCAAAAGGCCCTAAAATTTACACTTTTTGCCTTGGAATTTTTTTTTTTAATTTTGATAAAAAAATTATATCGTTTAGAACTTTTTCTTATCATATTCTAACTTGATTTACTTGTTGTTTTCTTGCAGCAAATACAGGTTCAAGAAGAGATTCTACAAGTTTCGAGCAAAATCAAGGCTCCCGGGGACTCTTGGGGGTTGGGACTTCGTCAAAACGAAGTTTACTTCTTTTATTTTTTCTTCTTGTATTCCTATAAACGATCCAATTATAAGGATCCATCATTTTCTAAAAGAGCTCAAAGCTCAAAGAGAACATTGGTTCTCCGTTGTAATAGTGCAATAAAAGCGGGCCCTTTGTGCCCAGTTTCTTCATCCCCTTAGGGGGATTTGTGTTGTGGGTTGGTTTTGTCCTTTTTTGAGTTGTGCATGCTAATAATCTAGTAATCAAATACACAAATCAAATGTATTAAATACACTACAACACTCTAAGTTTTATGCATGTTAACCATTTCTCAAATTTTCATGCATAGTTAGCTTTGCTTCAAGTATTTTCTTTTTCCAATCAGTTTTGCAACAATATTCAATTTTCCAAAGTATCTTGTAAATCTATTCTCAACTACAAAGCAGGGTACATAAACTTAACTGTTGTAATTTTATCTTTACACTTTCAAGTGTTTGTGCTAAGTATTTTATTTACAAAGCATGGTGTGTGTTCTCTCTATTTCAAGCTTTACCAAGTAATTGAACCTTGCTAGTTTAATAGGGCGATCCCTTGAGATTGTGAGTTCATTGAGAGGAAAAAGCCTAAAAGTGACCTGCGAAGTAAGGCGGGCCCTCTCGGTACCTAGCTTCCCACCCGTTTTGGACATCCAGCACTTTTAGTTAGTTTACTAGTGAGACCATTGGGTTTCGGTAAACTCTCAGCAAATCCAAGCAACAAACAAGCTTCCTAAAGGGGCCAAACACTCTTTGATCTAAATACAAAATTTACCTTAATAAAATCTTCGATCTACACTGCTCACGACTCCTTTTAAGGCACTGGTTAAAAATCACTATCAATTTACTTTATGTGAGCAGTTATACTTATGCATGTTGTCTCAAGGTTACCAAAACCGGTCGACCCAAAAAACCAGAACCGGAAAAAAACGGGATAAAAAAAACGGTCACTAAAAATACATAAAATATTTAAATTTTGAAAAAAAAATACATATTCATGTGAATCCAAACCAGTATACAAAAATTTGCAAATTTTCTCATATATATATATAACAACATTGTATAAAACCAAAATAGCACTAACAGTAAGTGGCAAGTGCACTCCATAGTCATATGAATATCTGGATTCTGAATCAAAATACATCATCGAAAAGGCTCTAAATGGTCTATAAAGTCCAAAAATAACTCTAGAGTCTAGGCTAGAGAGTAGAGACTACACAATCTAATAGTTTGAATCTGCATACTGAAACTCAGACTCGGACTAAGACTCAGACTCAGAGTCATCATCTACATACTCAACATGAGTAGACTCAACAGGGGGATTCTGAGCCTGGCTTGATTCCCTTGGTCTAGAAGGCAAAGATACAGTTGCAACATCAGTGCACACATTCTCTTGATGTGTCTGGGGATCCAAATCCATCCAGGATAGGTCTTCATTGTCAAAAGTTGTTGGTTGAGTCTCTTTTTTTTTACTTTTTTAAAAAAATTTGCAAATCCCCTCACTTTTCCAGCCGTACAACGAAAAAAAAAAACAATAAACCAAAAAAAAAAAAAAAGGGAAAAAAACCGGTTTTGTACAGAACCGGTCAAAAGCGGTTTGAATGTCCGGTTTGAACCGGTGAACACAGTCTGCACCAACTGAGCATGTTGGTGCCATACTGAGGTACTACAAGACCTCAATGAATCACCCTCAAGTGACGTGCTCCCCTCAATACTAAAGCTCAGTGGAAAGTGAAAGTGACCTTTCCCTGCAAAGATCCACTCGCCTCTGTCAGTCAATGAATTGCTCGACCCTGCAATCCGTAGGTGCCATGCTAGTCTCTACCTAGGATTACCCCGCTGGCGCTGCACAACTCTGATCATGACTGTCTACTCATAGTATACAAACTAGATCCCCCACTCCTGGGTCCTCATGCTGAAATACCTGTGGAAACTAAACCTACTGTCAAGAAGCTGAACCTGTAAAAGTATCTCTGTGGAAGTAACATCTGCCCAACCATCTCCATACTCGATCATGAGTATCAATAGGGAGAACCTGTCTCGCCCCATAGGACAAGCCCCTGCAAGCCCTCTCAAAACCATCCAAGAGTGAAGTATGTTGCCCTCTGGCACAACCTGGACCATCATGAGATGAAACACCTTACTAACCAAATGGACTCCCGAATCCCATGGAAAAATTGGAAGTTCATCACTTCCAATCCCCACTAACTGCTCATGTGTCATACTAATAACTGTCAAAATCCCTCCATGCTTATCCCCATGAGAATCTGAATCTGTGTCGCCCTCTAAGATATCTGTTGTCCCATGGCATAAGATGCTCACCATCACGCCCAAGGTCTCAATTGTCTGTCTTTGATGATCCACCCCTATCCTGTTGTATGCAATAAAAGCACTCTTGTCAGGTGGTCCCGGCCTATCAACTCTCCATGTCCCCTGCCATTGTTTATCTCCCCCTATGTTGTTGTCAATGATGAAAGTGTCGGGGAAAGATAACAGAAACATTTGTAACTGATTGTAGGACTGGAAAGTATCATATGCTTTGGTCAATCCCAAGGATTCAGCCAAAATCTCGTCCACCAGTACCCATGGTAAATACTCTCCTGTAGTCATCATTGAACCCCAATCATCGGGAACAATCGGGGGTAACTCCACAAAATGTTGGTCAATCACTCTTCAACCATCATCACCCCTATAGTTGTTGCTACTGTGAAGGTGATCTCTTAGAACTATGTGTTGTTGCAAAGGAGAGGAATCTCCATGTTCCACTAAGTGTGTCTCCTCCCTGCAATCCAATACGTCCCCCTGAATCCCACTGTACATCTCTATCATCATCATATGTCCAAGGTGTATTGTCGGATCCTCCTCTATGTGGATATCAACCAATCCTGGAACACAAATGAAAGTGTTCGCGTAATTGCCCCTGGCTCTAGAATCCTCTTGTGTATGTGTATGACCCACTGTCTCAGAACTACCCATGAACGGTGGCCCCTATGACACCCGAACATCCTCCAGCAATGTAACTAAGAAACATATATATCTCTCTGCCAAGATAGATAGGGTGTATCTCGGACCAGTCTCCTCAAGGAGCTCCTCCAATCCGGACTATGACTCTTGAAGGGTTGTCTATGTGCCTCTGAAGAATCCTCTTATGCTTCCCAACTCATGATTGAGTCTATCCACCTCCAACTCCTTCTCCCTCAGGGCCCCGTGATACATCTCGCCAACCTCCAATAGGTAATCTCTATCCATCAACAACTTCCGGTAGTCGGCCCTCATCATAGTCACTCTCTCCCTAAGAGTATGAAAGTCATCCATGGCAAATCCCCCATCTGAACTATCATGTGCCATCGATGCCCTCCAGGAATAATCTGCCACAAATGCATGTGTGTCATCGATGCATCTAGTGACTTCCATGATCATGTCTTCACTGACCCTCAACTGTCCTGCCAAGTATCGTGACTCCTAATCAAAGTCCTGTTGAGGTGCTACCTCACGCCCCTCACTGCTAGTGTCAACCATGGAATCCCCAACAACACTCTTTGCAAAATATAAGGCACTGAACTGCCCACTGTCCACTCTGCTACTGGGTCCTCCTATATGCCACTGCACACCATCACCAACTGCTACCCCCATCTGAATCACACTGTTTCCTGTATGGGCAGTTGTATCCTCCTGTGCACTCACCCTGCTACTATCATCTACGCCTGGATCCCGTACAGATGTGTCTAGACATGTGCTATGATCATCCCGACCAATAAGGAGTGCATCTTCATCGCTGCAAACCGGTCCTGGAAGTAAGTGTCCCATCAAATTGTCTGTCCCCACAGCCCGATCAAACAATGGAGTCTCCAAAAGAGGTGACTAAATCTCCTCATGCTAATAGGTATGTGTAAGGTCTATTGTCTCCAAGTCATGTCTCTCCTCCTGGGTCTACAGATCCCTATGCTCCTGATGTACAATCCTCACACAAGGCTCCTCCACCATATCATAGGTGCCACTGATATTCTCATGTGTTGTGGCTATCATAAGTGTCTGAAAAGATGACAAATGTGTCATGGTCATCATAGGAAGCTCATCCTTCTCTACACATGACCCCCTGAAATCCATGTCTATACCCAAAGGTAGGTCATCCAATCTCCTAATCTCATCATGTCTCAGTGTTAACATATGTGAATCCTCACACGTGTCACCACGGTGCTGAAGTGTTGAATCCTCAACACTGCCTGATGTGGAAGATAAAGAACATGTGCTATCATCCTATCCAACCAACTGTCCCTCAGATGCGCAAGAGTCACTAACATCATCTGACTGCTCTAAATAACCACCTACCGTTGCATCCTCATACACCTCCTCATCCTCACTGTCATAGTGCACCTCAACAATGTGCACCTTCCCTTTACCCCTGCATCTGTGGTCTGGCTCCCAAGGCTCTTTACAATTGTAGCAAAGTTCCATGCTCCTAAAGGGTGTAGGGTTAATCTATGCTTCCCTCCATCTAGTTGCTCTGGCTCTATTTTCCTCTGCTACGTCGACCCAATGTGTAACCTCATCTTTACTCCAACTGGGATTTTTAAAGGATACAAACTAATGGAATGTTATTAGATCCTTGAGAATCTCATTGAGGGTTTGATATTCCCTCTCACAATATACAACCCCTCTAATAAAATCCCACATATCCATCTCTCCCTATGGAAGACCTCTCAGGCTGGTAGGAGTTATGGCTCTGATGCATGCGCTAATCCCCACTAGCTGGGAGGATCAACGCTCTGATACCACTGTAATGTTCCCAAGCCAATATGCCAAGAACATTACTTTTTTCATTGGTTTTTAGGTGTTTCTAGTTGTGGCATTTCGTCAAACATTTTGCAGATTTGTGTCTCATAAGTTGAGCTATTGTTTATAATGATGGTTTAATGTGTGTTTGCAGCAAGTAAATGATGTAGATATAACAATGGCATATACTCAACCAAATGCAAGATCAACAACACAAGAAATAACCACAAATACCTCAGATCTGATTTTATTCATAACAATGGTTGTCCTTGTTATCCCCCACTTTTAGGGATAACTAGGACATCATGTCTCGAGGCCCACAGGTCCTAAACATGGAGTACCGAGAGCCAGATCGACTTGAGCATGGCCTTGGAGGGCCCATCTTTTCTCCCTTTCAGTGCCTCCACTTTGTCAGCAGCAACAACATCCATCACCTTCGACTTGGTCCTGTATCAGAGATGGTTCTTGCTCCATGAGGTAACGAGTCCAGGTATCATGGTATGTGTCACTCTGATCCTCAAAACCTTTGAATATGTGCATTTAATTCCTTTTGTTTCTAACAAATGCTTGGATCTTATCCTTATCCACTTGACCATGTCTGGGGGAATGACAGGATGCCCTAATAACCCTGTGCCCATAGGTTTTGAGTTGCCATTGGGGGAATTTCTGAAAAGTCATTGTCCGCTCCCATCATATTACCACTTTTTCATCTTGCTTCTCGCTCATCCACCCCATTACACTGGTCTGAGCATTGGGTTGGCCAATTATTTAAGGGGTGCACCTTGCCTTGTGGGAAGAAGGGGCTAAAGGCCCAGAAGGTAAAAGCAAGTTGACAAAAGATAAAAGCCTAAAAATAAAACCTTGAGATGTTTCGCCCAAGGATCCCCGAGAAAGCAATAGAAGGCCTCTCAACAAGAAACAAGAGGGACCCATAAAAAATAATAAAACAAGACCTAGTCAGAGGATGGAGGATCTCATCACGAACCAGCCTATTAGGTCCATGGATACCTAACGGTATGACACTGCTAGCAGCTAGTTACCATGCCAAGGTAGTGGCTCTTGGTTGCATGGCCAAGAGAAAGGGGGTCTCATCACGAGCCAGCCTTCTCATATCCGTGAAACTGTTTGTGGGTAACATTGCCACCACTGGTCACCACGCCAGGGAAATGTCCCCCGATTAGTCTCTTGAAAGAAAAAAGGAATAAAGAAATAAGAATAAAATGGAATGAATGGCCTTGGAAACATTTTCATCCAAGACAGGTGTAGCTTGCCTTCTACAAAGGCACCCACAGGTAAGCCTTGCATTTCTTTGCTTTCACTGCACCCCTGGTCAGGACATCCCTTATCCACCACACCCATTTACATGACTTGGATTTGATCTCTTCCGGAAACATCCCTTTTCCAGTGGACACTAGCCCAAAAGGATGCCCTGTCACCTCCTCCAAACTTGTATTGCAAATTTGTATAATGTCTTTGAGCACTTGACTGGGGTAAAAGGGGTTTTATGCACATGTTTAATAATATTGATGATGAAATGTGATTGACATTGCTATGATCCCTGTGACTTATGAGCCCATGGAGGGTGTAGTTGTTGATGTGCAGGATCATGCCCGACGGACAAGTACTACATTGGACAGGTACATATTGGGAGATGATTAGTTCGGACCTCCATGGGGTTGAAGAGCCCACCAAATGGATGTTGAGACCCCAGTAGGGAGAAGAGACAGAACATAGGGGTTTGCACCGGAGAAGACGAGGACGTTCCACAGAGGCACCCTGGCAAAGCCTTACCTAGGGGGGTTGTGTCCTCTTCATTGGAACGTTGGCCTTGGAAGGCCCAGGACGTCACCCAGGAGGATCATGACATCATCCAGCCTCATGGACGTTTTGGGAGACAGTTTGGCACGTGTGGCAGGTTGGAGACGCCCAAGGAGGGCTAACGTTTTGCTCCAGGAGGCTGCATTTGCCCTAGAAAGGGCTAACATCACCCTAGAAGGGGCATGACGTCTTGCTTTTGCTTGATTAGGGTTTTAATTTACGACATTTAATGTAAAACAATATTATTGTGTATTTTGGCCTTGTCGGCCTTTTGATGCCCTAAAATTTAATTAAGATCATTGGTATGGTATATATTGAGGGTTTTCACTCTCATTTTTTCATCATCTTTCACTCACTCATTAGTGAGGTCTGAAATTTGGGCCCTTTTCTAGGGTTTTGGTTGAAATTGTGAGGCGCACTTGTTGTAGGCGACTATTTTTGGACTATTTTGGCATTTCTTCTTGGTGGAAAGTTTCCAACTAGGGTTTGGCTACTTGAATGAATGGTTTATGTAAGTGAATTTATGCAACTCTTCTTGATTGAATGGTTATAGTATTATTTACTTGCATTTGTTATTATAATTTGTTGCATTAAAACCGTAGGTGACAAGCACATGCCAAGGTCCTTGTCTCATGTCCCTACCAAGTTAAGAGCTATTTTGATTTGCTGAAGTAAGATAGAGTCTTGCCATAGCAACACTCTATCTCTACTCTTCTAGCTAGCCATTTTTTCATTGTCATTGAGCGAAGAAGAAGGAAAACGCATCAAGGCCTAGGGTTTCTGCACCTTGATGAGCCATTTTCCCCTAGGGTTTGTTTGATGAAGCCTTGCCTTAGCAACACTTCACCTTCTAACTCTCTTGTCTTTAGCCCTATAACTTGTTTCTTAAGCTAGCCGATTTCATCTTGCCAATAAGCTAAAGAAGGAGGAGAAAGCACTAAGGCCTAGGGTTTCTACACCTTAGTGAGCCTTTCTCCCCTAGGGTTTCATTGTTGAGGCCTTGCTATAGCAACACCTCAACATTTAACCCTCTTGTCTTTAGTTTTATCATTATCATTTAGTCCTTCAACCTATGCAGCCTCTTTTGCCCCAGTAGCGCACTGGTCTAAGACCTCTTGTATTGAGTACCTTGATCACAAACAATCTCTAAACATTCTTGAACAACCTCTAACTATTTCTAACCCTAGCCTAGAACTAATCTTACTAACCCTACTATTGTCGTCGCCTTTTATGCTATAAACACCTTTATGCAGCATTCGTTTTACCTTTAAAGCAATTGAATGATTGGTTAAGGCATCATTTCTAAAGTGTTGATATTGTTACATTGATTGCCACTCATCCTTAGAGTTTCTTTAAGCATTTATTGTGAAGTGATATTGTAATCTTTGCTATCGTATAAACATTGATTTACTTCGTCAATATTATTGCTCAATTTCTTATTATCATAAAGTCATTGATTATATGAAGTACAAACCAGCAAGTAAGCTTGCACATGTATAGTTTCTTTGTTTCTTTGTCTCGGGCAGATACACTTCTTGGTTACTACTTCCGGTTATCTTTTATCTTTATTGGCTATTAAGCCGGACTTTCTGATTATGTGGTGACTTGTGAGGGGGAATATTATCACTTAACCTTTTTAAGCCTTTTGCCTTCTCAAAACCCCAAGTCACCGGGGATGTCTCCAGTCACCGGGGACGTCTCCCCTGGGCCTTACCTCCCTAAACAAAAAGAGCTATCTCATTGAGGTGATAGTGGTGGGATAGTCTCAGTTACGCCAGTTTGCCCTCCTTTCATCCGTCCTTTATCTTAACTTCAAACTGTGCGATAACATTTTGGCACCGTTGTCAGGGAACATTGAGTCATTTCTCCTCAAGACAACACTTTTTCAGTAATCCTTGCCTCAAGAGTCTTTATCTTACAAGCTTACCTGGCGACTCCACTTAGGGTGTTTTCCCTTATCTCTTTGGTAATTTCAAGAAAATTATCTGGCGACTCCACAAATGGGGACCCGTAGTGGGCATCCGTACATACCTCCATCTACTACTATGGCCTCTACAAATCTTGTTATCCCCGTAAGTTCTCCCAATTGGTCTCACAAAGAACTTTTTGGCTCTTTGGACTTAGCTAACACTCCATGAGGACTACATGATCTACCATTAAGGTTGACTCCTAGATACCTAGATTTTCAGGAGAAAAGGGATATTGTGGCAACTCTCATTGGAACAAGTTTTGTTAAGGGTTTCAGTTTCACCAATCCAAACAGGAACACCCTAATGTCTTTACAAGGCTCTTTGTGAGCTCACTCACCGGAAGTGCCAGAAACTGGATTAACAATCTCTCGAAAGGAAGCATCAAAGCCCCTGAAGATCTTGAACAAATCTTTAAGAACAGTTGGTGTGAAAAAGAAAGCATGGATTCCCTTTACTCTCAATTCCTCAAAGCCTGCAAACAAACAAACGAAGACATTAGGGGATTCAATGATAAGTTCAATACTCTATTCACAAACTTGAGCCCAATTTCCTACCCAAGAGCATGATTCTCCAACATTACCTCAACTCTTTTGAAGGGACTTTACAACTCACCCTCAAGAATCGTTTCCCTGCAAGCCTAGAAGAAGCACAAGACGTTGCCTACCAAATTGAGGAGAATCTCAAGTTTAACAGTCTCACCCATCAAGTCAACCATTTGAACAATGATGACATCTGGGGAGTGTTGTCGTCCTTATACACACTTGCAAACGTGAGCTAAGTCCTGCTCACTTAGTGTGTCCTTGGAGGCACAATGCCTAGGTTCAAACCCCACGCTGTCACTTTGACTTGAACCTCTTCCATCTAGGCTTACTCCTAGGGAAGCCAAGGGGGGTAGACCCTAGCTTCTAGATGAGATTTAGAGTTTGAGTTCTAGGAGTTGGTTTCAATTAGTTAAATGGTTGGGGGAAGATCTAGCCTATGATGTAAAGCAATAATGCAAGATGCAACAGTTAGAATGAACAGTCAAACCTTTTCCTAGGACAACTAAGACTAGTGCCTAAGATTGGGCAAGGGGTTTGTTATCCCTGCTTTTTAGGGATAACTAGGAGATCATGTCTCGAGGCCCACAAGTCCTAGACATGGAGTACTGAGAGTAGGATTGACCTGAGCATGGCCCTGGAGGGCCCATCCTTTTCTTCTCTCATCAGATTTGTCTTCCCAGCAACAGCGGCATCCATCACCATCGGCTTGGTCTTGTATCGAAAGAGGTTCTTGCTCCATGAGGTAATTGGTCCAAGTATCATGGTATGTGTCACTTTTGATCATTAAAACCTTTAAATATATGCATCTGATTCCTTTTATCTCTAACAACTGCTTGGATCTTACATTAGCCCACTCGACCATGCTTGGGTAAATTGACAGGGTGCCCTAGCAAGCCTGTGCCCATAGGTCTTGGTTTGACACTGGGGGGATTTCTGAAAAGCCATTGTCCGCTCCCATCATAGCACCACTGTTTCATCTTATCTCCCACTCATTTATCCCATTCCCCTTGTTCGGGCATTGGGTTGACCTATTTGTAGGATTGCACCTTATCTCATGGGAAAAAGGGGCTAAAGGCCCAAAAGGTAAAAGCAGCTAGTAAAAGACAAAAGCCTAAAAATGAAACCTTGAGATGCTTCGCCCAGGGATCCCCGAGAAGGCAATAAAAGGCCTCTCAGCAAGAAACAAGAGGGACCCGGAAAATAACAAACAAGACCTAGTTAGAGGATAGGGGGTCTCATCACGAGCCAGCCTATTAGGTTCATGGGTACCTAGCAGTATGACATTGCCACCATCTGGTTACCACGCCAGGGCAATGACCTTTGGTTGCATGGCCAAGGGAAAGGGGGTCTCATCAAGAGCCAACCTTCTCATCTCTGTGAAAGCACTTGTGGGTAACACTGTCAGCTCTGGTCACCATGCCAAGGCAGTGTCCTCTGGTTATCCCTTGAATAAAAATAAAAAGCAAATAAAAGAATAAAGCAAGAAAAAGAATAAAGGCAAAAACGGGCTTGGAAAAAATGCATCCATGACAGATACAGCTCGCCTTCTACAAAGGCACCCGTAGATAACATTATGCATCATTGACCCTCACTGCACCCACATGTCTGGACATCCCCTACCCACATCACCTCACTTACATGGCTTGGATGAAATCTTCCTGGAAACTTTCCTTTTCTTGTGGATACTAGCCCAATAGGACGTCTTGTCTTTTTCTGCAATCTTGTATTACAGGTTTTTGTAATGTCTTTGAGCTATTGACTGATGTATCAGTGTTTTTATGCATATGTTTAATAATATTGATGATGAGATGTGATTAACATTGCTTTGATCTCGGTGACTGATGAGCCCATGGAGGGCGTAGCTTTTAATGTGCAGGACCATGCCCGGCGGACAGGTACCATTTGGACCGGTACACATGGGGAGATGACCAGTTCGGACCTCCATGGGGCTGAAGAGCCCACCAGATGGATGCTGAGACCCCATCAAGGGGTAGAGACAGGATGGAGATGAATCAGGACTTTTGCACCGAAGAGGAAGAGGACGTTCCATCAGAGGCACTCCGACAGGACTAGACCTAGGGGGAATGACCCCTTTTCAGTGGAACGCTAGCCTTGGAAGGCTTAGGACGTCCCCATCTTCACCATGACGTCATCCAGATTCATGGACACTTTTGGAGGTAGGCTGGGCAGCAGTGGCACGTGTGGCATGTTGGAGAGGCCTCTGGGGGGCTAACGTTTTGCTCCTTGGTGTCTCATTTTCCCTAGAAGGGGCTAGTGCCTCCCTTGAAGGGGCTTTCACTCTCAATTTTATTTGATTAGGGATTTTTACTTAGCATTTTATGTAAAAACAATATAATTTTGACATTATGGCCTTGTCGGCCTTTTTATGACCTGAAAAGTAAAATTAGGTCATTGATACACTATATATTGAGGGTTTTGACTCTCATTTTATCATCTTTCACTCACCACTTGGTGAGGTCTGAAATTTGCGCCCCATTTGGGTTATTGGCTGATTTGAGGAAGGCGCACTTGTTGAAGGAAGAGATTTTTGGCATTCTATGGTGTTTTTCTTGAAGGAAGGTGTTACAACTAGGGTTTGCATGATTATTTTCTTGATGATTTGTAAGTATTTTTCTGCAAAACTTCTTGATTGAATCATTGTAGTTTAATTTCTTGCATCTATTTAAAAATATTGTTCAATCAAAACCCCAAGGGACAAACACACAAGTAGGTCGTTGTCTCATGTCCCCTGATAGAAAAACTTTTAGCCATTGAAGAAGAAGAAGAGAGCCTAGCCATAGCTACACTCATTTTTCTTCTTCCCTTAAGCTAGTCGTACCTTTTGACTTCAAGAGGAAGAGGACGTCCCAGGCCTAGGTTATCTACACCTAGGGTCGTTTTCTTTTAGGGTTTGATGAAAGAGCCTTGCCTTAGCAACACTCTCCCTCTTTAAACCCTCTTGTCTTGACTTTGCTTTTCTTTTGAGCTAGTTGTTTGTCGGGAAGGAGGAGAGAGCACGAGGCCTTGCTTTAGCAACACCGAAGTGAGCCTCTCTCCCCTAGCGTTATGATTTTGGAGCCCTGCTTTAGCAGCACTTCAAAACTTTCCCTCTAGTCCTTTGAAATCTTGTCCCCTTCAACTTGTGCGTCCTTCACTTTCTGACTCCATTTAACCCTAAGGCACTGATCTCTAGCCTCCAACGTTGAAGTGAAATCAAATCCAAACACTCAAACTTCTTTTAAACTGAAACCCTAACTACACTAACCCTAACCTACTAACCCTAGAATGTTGACGTCACCCTTGGTTATTTCATCTTGATGCAGCAACGTTTCATATTACAAGCAATTGAATGGTAGTTGAAGACAATTATTGGATTGAGTGTTGATTTGTTACATCGAATGCTATATCGTTCCAGTATTTATTGATAAGTAATATATTTATCATTGCCATTTTGCAAACATTGATTTCATCAATATTTACTGTCAAAATTGCTCATATTGAATAAAAGATAGTCACTAATTTATATGAGGTATTAACCAAGATTGCACGTATTAGTTTCCTTGTTCTGTTGTCTCAAGTAGGTTCTTTTCTTTTCTTTGGTTATACTCTATTATTGGTTGTTTAGCCGGGACTATCTGATTGACGGTAATCTGTGAAGGGGGAATTTGTCTTTGTACTGTTAGCCTTTGCCCTTTCAAAACCCCAGGTTACCGGGGACGTCTCCACTGGGCTTAGCCTCCCTAAATAGAAAGAACCTCCCCATTGTGGTGACATTGGGTGGGGAAGGTTCTTGTTTCGCCAATTTGACCTACTTTTCTCTAGCCTTTCTTGCATCTACAAACTGTGCGATAACAGGGTCAACTGAATTAAAGGGAGATTAATTACAAAATAGTTACAAGATTACAAAGATTACAACAAGGTTAGGTACAACTAGATTCAAAGATACAGAAAGAATATCTAAGATTACAGTAAATAGATACAATGGATACAAGATGTACAGATGCTAACTAACAAGTTGCTTCTATGTGTAGGAATAAAAGATACTCAATATGAGACTACCGTCAACACAACAAGCCAAGCATGCTCACAATATAACTTACTCTATTGGACCGCTTTTCAATGGCACATAAAAATCACTCAAGACCCAATCCAGAGAGTGCCTCCAAGAGGATGTGCAACTTCCAGAAGGATCACACCACAATATAGGAACAATAGTATAAATGAAAGGTGCTCTGAAAATGAAAGTGTTCCTGACACAAATGTAACCACTCAGACAATTATTCCGCAACTTACAAAATTAACTTGCATGTAAAAGTTGTTGATATTATGGTAGTTGCAGGAGGTATTTACCTCCACGTGTAAACCTGACGAGGATAGAATACTCCGAGAAGCAAGAAGAAACCCTAATGAGTCGGCTAATAACCCTAGAAGACTTGTCGACTCAAGAAGATAAATTATATTAGGTTATTAGCCTCCAAGAGAAGAAGTCGGCGAGAAATAATAATATATACTGAACAGACAGATACCCAGAATGAGAAGTCGGCCCAGGCAATTAGCCAGAATTAGTATAAATACAGGAGGCTAGTTCTCATTCTGGCAGGCAGTCTCAGAATTGCAGAGCAGCACTTGTGCGCACTACAATTGCCCAGTTTCTGCACAGGTTTGGAGGAGAGTTGTCGTTGCCGCTGCTGCAGCTACCAGTTACGCTTGGACTATCTCTTGGCTAGGGTTTGGAACATTTGATCAGCTCTTGTTGATGCGCTATCCTTGGCGAAAGGTGCGCCACCCTTTGTTTGGCTATCTACCCTAGGGTTTGCTTCCGAAGTGATTCTCTGTCAAGGTTAAGGTGCTTGGAGGGTGGCTTCGGCCTATGGTTGGGTGACAATAGAGATATTGTCAATGGTAAAACGAGCACATCCATTATATTCTAACAGGTTCTGGGCCCACACCTCCTTCATTCAGTCTAACCGCTGGAAGGAAACATAGCCATAAGGATATTAAGCTCGTTGAAGAACTGTCGCTAGGGTTTCTAGCAGGAGCAGTCACTATAGCACTGCCACTAGGGTTACTAGCAGGTGCAGTTGCAGAAACCCTAATCCTCTTGTTGAGGCACCTTAAGTGAAGGGATTGACCTAATCTCCGGACAGATCAGTGCACCCTAGCCTAGCGCATCTCCTGGCACTCTCAGCAAGCCAAGACGTCAAGTTTGAGTTTGTGGTCAAATCTAGGGTTTGAACAAGTCAAAGCAGCCATGACTTATTCTATGAAGTCAGAGGAAAGGGATTGACCTAATCTCCGAACAGATCAGTGCGCCCTAGCCTAGCGCATCTCCTGGTACTCTCAGCAAGCCAAGACGTCAAGTTTGAGTTTGTGGTCAAATCTAGGGTTTGAACAAGTCAAAGCTGCCATGACTTATTCTATGAAGTCAGAGGACAAGTTAGATGGAGCCTCTAACTTCAGAGCGTGGAAGATGAGGATTGACCTCATCCTTGCCAAGAATAAAGTGTTGGATATCGTGAAAGGAAAGATCTTGGAACCAGTGTTTGAAGAAGGAAAAGAGAAGGAACCATAGAACGTTGCAATTATGGAGAAGTTCAAAGACGATGACATCAATGCCATGAGTATCATAGTGGACTCTGTAAAAGACCACTTGATACCCTACATCTCTCATCTTGACTGATCGAAGAAGATGTACGATGCCCTAACAAACCTCTTCTCAGTCAGAAACATTGGACAACTCATGAGTCTGAAGAATGAGCTTCGTGACATGAAGATGAATGATGATGACAGCATAACATCATACTTTGTGAGAATCTCTCAGTTAAGAGATCAACTACAAGCTATTGAAGAGATCATTTCAGAGAAGTAATTGGTAAACATAGTACTCAATGGTCTTCCCAAGACGTGGGATGCATTTGCCACAAGCATGAACACAAGAAACGAGTATCTGACATTTGAAGAACTTTGGACTTGCTATGCTCAAGAAGAATCAAGGATCAATGAAAAAGAGAAACCCCAAAAGAAGTACAATGATCAAGCCTTCACAGCAAGATTCAAGAACTTTAGGAATGTTATCCCCGATATCTAGGGATAACTAGGAGATCATGTCTCGAGGCCCACATGGTCCTAGACATGGAGTACCGAGAGCAGGAGCAACTTGAGCATGGCCCTGGAGGGCCCATGTTTCTTCTTCTCAGCCATCTTTGTCCTGTCAGCAGTACCAGCCTCCATCACTACCGGCCTGGGCTTGCATCAGAGAGGGCTCTTGCTCCATGAGGTAATTGGTCCGAGGTATCATGGTATGTGTCATATTTGATCATTATAACCTTCTTATATATGCATTA
>ML816696.1:86670-104129 GCA_009831015.1 Picea engelmannii | reverse complement strand
GAGCTTGCTTCAATCCATACAGAGCCTTCTTCAACTTGCAGACATGAGTCTTCCTTTCTTCAACTTCAAACCCTTGAGGTTGTTCTATATACACTTCTTCTTCAATGACACCATTCAAGAAATTTGTTTTCATGTCCATCTAGTGTAACTTCCACTTCATCTTAGCTGCAAGAGATATGATGGTTGTTGGATTACTGAGAGGGGGGGTGAATCAATAATAGAGAAATTTAATCCTTTTTAACCATAAAATCCAATTGTTATATCAATGTAGCATTATCATCCAATAACTACAGAGTAAATAAGTAATAAACAAATGAACAATAATACACATACATAGTACACTAGTGTTTTACGTGGAAACCCAAAGCGGGACAAAACCACATAATGTTTTTTCTTATATGTCTTGAAGAATTACATTCATTGGAAGCACCAAATTCCTTTGTTTTCCAGCTGCAACTGGAAGGAGGCTCCAACCCCCTTGTTTCTCAGGCTTCAACCTTAGGGAAGCTCCAACTCCCCTATTCTCTGGCTACAACTAGAAGGAGGCTACAACCGTCTATGTTCTTCGGCTAAAAACCAGAAGGTGGATACAACCACATGTCCTTGACCCGTCCAACCACCTTGAAGTAGAAGTAGAATGATGGAACCACTTTCACACTATCACTGTGAGATATATCGTTGTAAACCTGTACCAATAAACTTGAACCATGCATCAACATGTACCTCAACCTGTAATCAACATCTACCATAAACAAGTGCATCAACCATGCACCAACTTGTACCAAACAACCTGTAATCAACCTGTACCATAAACAAGTGCATCTAACCATGTACCAAGTATGTACCAATCATGTGTCAACTACTCATCAACTATGACTCATAAATATGTACCAACATCATCAACTATACACCTGATGTATGTCCCAACTCATCAACTACTTGTCTCAACCATGTACGCAACATGTACCTCAATCAAAATCCCTCATCAATTTCATCATCCAAATATTATTTGTAACTCTGTAATAGACCTGGTATATATGATCACATACCTGCAAACCTTCCTTAACTTTAACAACAAGAGACTAGCATTTTCATCAAACTTTTCTTTAGTCTCACATGACTAGTTTTGGATTAGTCAACAACCCTAATTTGAAATAATCATAACTATGTACCTGTAATTAATAAAGATCTGAAAATGATATACAATGTTCTTCAGTGTGTTTAATGCAATTCCTCCAAGTGTCACTACTTGAAACCTCTCAGAAAAGGAGTTATATCAAAAATGGCATACCTTGTTGAATTCTGGCCTATTCTAGAGAGAAACCTTGTAGAGCGTGACTTGCACAGAATATTTGTTGAATGGATATGAAAATGTTATAAAGAATAATATAGACTGTAATCTAACCAACACATTTGGTATTTTTGATTTTGGATATGTTATGAAGAAGTTATGACATTTTTACCCAAAACACATGTTTTAGACTAGTTTCAAGACTAGCCACAAACCCTATTTTCCACGGAGTGTAACTCCAAAAATACAACGACCCACAAGATTAAATTTTTACCATGGATACTTGGATATGTTTCCTCAATGGCCTATCAATTTCACGGTTTGAATCATTATAGAAAAAAAATTATTTCAAAAATGGTGAGATGACCTGTAAATAACATACCTTAGAAAGCATCATCAAAAGAATTTATCCTCCCTTGAATTCTGGCCTTCTTTTCTTCACCTTCCCTATGGAATTTGGCTTAGATATAATTTGGTTACCTCAGTCACCTATATATATTCAATATTCTCAAGTGTGATATCAAATGAGAGAGCCTTGCCTCTTATTTACACTCTCCAAATATATTCCTTAGAAGCATCTTCTAGGCCACTTAACACATTTCTAGGTCACTTAACCTATTTTCCTCATTTTTAGGGTTAACCCGTTTCCATAATTAGAAAGTTCTCCATTACTTTATCATGATTTAAATATTCCTCCTTGACTTTGTCACCTCACTTTATCATTTAAATAATCTTCTTTGAGTTTGTCACTTGACTTTATTATTTGAATAATCCTTCTTGACTTTGTCACTTTACTTTATCATTTAAATAACAATTTCTTCTTTGCAAACTCTTTGACTTCTTTGACCTTTTGGGGCTTCAAGCCAACATATGAGGGTCCTCCAACTTCGTAAGGCCATAACTCTCAAATTGTGAGGAGTTATTTGACGTTCCACATACCACCAGAAATGGCATGACATGTACTATCCATATAGAATGGTATTACCTTCAAATATATTAAAACTCATACCATTATACATGAAACAAACTTGGTTCCATTATCCAAACCTTTGTGCTACTGAAATTCTCTACCAGACTTTCTTCAAGGGTTGACATCAATGACAAACAACCTTAATCAACAATGGTTCTAATTGAAGTGTATCTGGATACAGGAGAAAATGTCTCTTCATAATCAATGCCTTCCTTTTGAGAAAAGCCACGAGCAACAGACCTTGCTTTATATTTCTCAATACTTCCATCAACAACATGTTTTATTTTGAAAATCCATTTGGAATATAACACATCCTTGCTTTTCGGTCTGGGAACTATTTCCCATACATAATTCTTTATAATGGATTGGTATTCTTCTGTCATGACATCTGCCCATTCTTTCTTATGAATAGATTCTTCAAAGAAAGTAGGATCCTTCTCTAATAAACCACACATCAAATCCATACAACTAGAGAATGACTTGAGTTTCTTCACTTGTCTCATGGTTCCTTCGGGGGCACGATACTTCTCTCCTCTTGAATAAGTTCCCTATTCCAGGCTGGATTTCTCTTGTGGGAGATCGTCATCTGGGGAGGTTCTTGGGATTCTATTATGTCATGATGTTATAGAATCTCCTCATATGGGGAAGTTATGACTTCCCTCACTGGTTTTGCAACTCTAGGAGCCATAGATTCTTCTTCATATACTTCTTCAATATGTCATCTTCTTGATTTCTTGAGTGTTGCATCTTGATCAAATGTTACATCTTTGTTGATCTCAATATTATGGTAACATGGTATATAAACTTTGAAGGCCTTAGAAACCTCACAATATCCAACAAATATCCCCTTGTTTTTTGAAGGGTCCAACTTAGTTCTCTTCCCTTTCAGAATGTGTACAAATACTGGGCAGCCAAATATTTTGAGATGGCTTACTTCTGGATTCTTTTCAGAGAACATATCTTCAGGGGTCTTGAACCCAAGTGCACTATGGGACAATCTGTTTTGTACATATACTGTTGTTTTTGCTGCTTCTGCCCATAAGTGCATTGGAATATCTTGATCATGGTTCATAGTCTTCACTGCTTCCATTATAGTTTTGTTCTTTATTTCTGCTACACCATTTTGTTGAGGATTGTAGGGAGTGGTGAGATCCCTCTTAATCCCATCATCTTTTCAAAAGTTTGCAAACTATTTTGAGGTTTATTCTCCTCCATTATGTGACCTGAGTATCTTGATATTTCTTTCAGAGATATTCTCTATCAAGGCTTTGAATTCCTTGAATTTACTGAACACTTCATCTTTTGATTTCAAAAAGTAAACCTAGGTTTTGCAAGAATAGTCATCAATAAAAGACACATAGTATACATACCCATTAATGGATGTTGATGGAATTGGGCCACATACATCTGAGTGAATGAGCTCTATGACTCCTTCTACTTTACTGTCTCTCTTCGAGAAAGGGTTCTTGATGTTCTTTCCTTGTGCACATCCGTTGCACACACTTTCATGGTCAACCTTGAATTCTGGTAGACCTGTGATTGCCTTGCTTACATATGGTAATTCCTTGTAGTTGACGTGGGCTAATATTCTATGCCAAAGTTCACATGGATTCTCAATGGAGTGGGTGAAGGCTGCTTCTGAGTGACCCTTTATATTATACAATCCACCTTCTTCTTTCCCAATAAAAATTGCTTATTCCATGATTTTTCCTTTAGGACACATAAGAACTTCTCCATCTATGAAGGAAAATATGAAGCCTTTCTTCTCTAAAGATGAAATAGAAAGTAAGTTCTTTGTCAAACTTGGTACATATAGTACATTCTTCATATTCATTGGGGTCCCTGAATCAAGTTTGCAATTTGATTCTCCTACTCCTTTGATAGGGTATTGATAATCATTTCCAAGTGTAACCTTTTGGGGAAACTTATTTTCTGTAAGGAAATAGAGAATGTCTCTTTGACCTATCATGTGCTTGGAAGCACCACTGTCTATGAGCCAAGTGTCCTCACTAGGTGACATTTATCTTGAGAGGGCAGAGATTAAGACATAGTCTTCAATGTGTTATTTTATCATCTTTGTTGGTGGCTCTTAATATTCAATTGTATGGGCATTGTGCCTCTTGTTTCTCTTCTTGTATTCTTCTTGTCTAACTAAACAATTCTTAGCAATATGTACCATCTTGTCACAATGGTAACATTCGTAGGATGAGAAATATTTTTCTCTTCTTTGACCTTTCTGAAACTTCTGGAATCTCCTTGGAGGGTGAGATTCTTTATGTATGATTTTTTTTGGGGGGTGAGACTCATGAGTTTCTTTCTGGAAATAAGACCTCTTTCTTCCTCCTTTAGTATGATTAGTTAGTTCTTGATCTTCATCTCTTGATAGTAATGCTTCTCGGTTAGCTACTCTTGCTTCTTCTTGAACACATTCTTCCCAAAGACTGTCAAAGTGTAGTTTCTCCTTTCTGGCATAAATAGTTTGGATGAATGCATCCCAAGGTATTGTGAGACCATTAAGGGATGCCATTATAAGTTTGTATTCATCTATAGTATCTTCAATGGCTTCTATTTGTTCTTTTAATTGTGATATTCTCGAGAAATATTCCTGAATTGTTTCTCCTTTCTACATCCTTGTACTTTTGAGTTGAGTTATTAGATTCATCTTCCAATTGATTTTCTTTCCTTCATATGATCTGGTTAGGGCATAAAACATTTCTTTTGGAATATTCTTTGAAGCCACTTGAGGAATCAAGTGATCTTTAATAGAATCCACAATGATTCTTTTGGCCCTAACTGTGTCTTTTTGGTGTTTTACTTTAGCTCCAACATCGACAGGTTCTGGTATATATTCTTTAATGAATATTTCTAGGTAATTCTCTTCAAGAATGAGTGAAATCCTATCCTTCCAGGCATGGAATTTTCCCACACCTTCTAGCTTTTCAAAAAGCTTAGTGCTTGCAGACATATTTACTTGGAGCTAGAAAAATGATTAAAAATTGAAAATGCTCAGAATTGAATTTTGAACTTACCTGGAGATGTGCTTTGCTGAGGCGAGTAGCCTGGTGCAATTAGATTTCAAAATATCCAAATTTTTCCCTTCAAACTTGACCAACGAAATTCTGGATGAGTACTTCTGGTACTGGTTTTTTGGTACTTTTGGTTTTTTGGTACCAGTGAAAACTAAGGTTTTACTTTTTGGGAGTTCTATCCACTGAAAAAGTGCGCTGAAGGTGCCAAAGAGTTCCCTAGTCCAGGGCACACTTTTCTAGATGATTTTTAGGCCGAAATTCCTCTTCAACAAAAACCCTAATCTTCTTGTACGAAAACAATGATGTTTTTCTTTATCCAATGAAAAATGCTCTCTTCAACTTAGCTCTGAAACCATGTTAAGGTTTAATATATTATTAGGTTTCTTTTCAATTTACCAGATAAGAATAACATATATAGGATCATTTTGAGAAACACAATGACAAGATACACAACATTTATCCTGGGAAACCCTCATGGGGAAGAAAACCCAGCAAAAACTTCATTAATATAGATAGCCAATACAATTACAAGACAATAAACCAAACACCAAAAAATATCCTCTAATGAGCAATGTGCCTCTCTCTCTTCCTTCTTCTCCAGCTTCAACTACCAAACTTGCGCTCTGGATGATCGAATGAGTGAGTGAAAAAATGAGGCGGTGGATTCCTTTATTTATACAAACTGGCAGGTGCTGAAAAGGTGTCTCTTTGTTGGGCAAGGCCGACTTGTCTTCTGAGTGGTTAAAACCATTTTAAATTGCCCAGGGGTCAACTTCTCAATTTGAATAATATGTTTAGGGTTTGACCAATCCGAAAAAATGGATTTGATCAATTACAATGCCTGGCATGATCAATCCACAAAAGGGGATTGGTCTAATGAATAATAAATCAATAATAGATAGAATACTCTTTGCAATTACAACATTTCAACATATTCCGGGATTGAGGGTAATCAATGCTTGAGAGTGAACTGGAAATTTCCCTTTAAGGAGTTTAAGTAATGTTGGAGAATATCACTTTTTGGGTTAAAGTTGGGTTGGATTTTGCTAAGGATAATATTGAACCTATAATTGAAATCCCTAATTCTCTCATTGGTTCCTTTGCAAATCTCGAGGTATTGAGAGTAGAAGAAAGATATACTTTCCTTTTTACACCACTTGCCTTTGAAAGCTCATTCTAGATCCTCAAAGGTTTTGAAGCTCCCACTCCGTTGAGTTTAAATCCATGTTTTGGAAGTTCGAGTGAGTGAGCTTGTAAAGAGCCTCATAAAGGTGTCAGGATGTTCTTGTCCAGATTGGTGAAATTCAAACCCTTCAAAAAATTTGGTCCAATGTGAGTTAACATAGGATCCTTCCTCTCCTGCAAATCTAGGTATCCATGAATCAACCTTATTGGGTAGATCATGTAATCCTCCTTCGGAGTTAGCTAAATACAAAGGGCCAAAGAGTTCTTTGTGAGACCATTTAGGAGGATTTACAGGGGTAATAGGATTTATAGGCATAATATGGATTAAAACAATAAAAGAGAGTGTGTATTGACATCCACTATGGGTCGTCATTTGTGAAGTCACCAGATAATTTTCTTGAAATTATCGAAGGAATGAGGGGATCACCCTTAGTGGATTTGCCAGATAAGATTTTAAAAATAAATTTTTTGAGGAAAAGGCTTATCGAGAAGTGTCATCTTTAAGGAGAATTGAATCAGTTTTCCCTGACAACGGTGCCAAAATGTTATCGCACAATTTGTACTTATTCCAAGGACAAGATTTAGGGAAGGCACATTGGTGTAACGAGAGGTTATCCTATCACTGTCACCTCAACGAGATACCTCTTTCTATTTAGGGTTGATATCCCAGGGGAGATGTCCCCAATGACTTGGGGGTTTGAGCAGGCAAAGGTTAATGTTTCTATAAAAATGTCCCCTCTCACAATTCACACTGATCATAAATTCCTAGGGTTTTAATTAATGAAGTAATGAAGAATTAAGATGTACCTTCCCAGAACAAAGAAACAAGAAAATATATCTTTTGCAAGTACAACTTGGTGTTAGTACTTCATAAAACCATGGACTTTATCGATAAAAGAAATAGTTGATATATGGTGAAGAAAACATAAATTTATAGAAGCAATGTTTCTAAGACAATAGCTTCACAATAAATTCCTTAAAATGGCTTCAAAATGACCAAGACTAATTACTCATCAATACCAAAGTACTAGCATTTGTCAGAAGCAAATAAGGCAATGTATTAATCAACTTTTCAATTTCTTTTAGATTATTTTAGTGCTGCAATAGATGGTTGTAGCTTAATTTAGTAACAACATCAAATGGGTTAGTAGATTAGACTATTCTAAGGTTAGGAGTAGTTAGTAGAGATCTCAAGGTAAAGGTTTTGATAGTAGTTTTTTTCAATCACTCAATAACAAGGCTTAGATCAGTGATTTTTTAGGGTAAATGGAGTCCTTTTAGAAAACGAAACATCTTGAAGGAACAAATGATAATGAGAGAACTAGAGACAAGAGGGGTCAATAATTGAAGTGTTGGTAGCCCAAGGCTTCAACCACCAAACCCTAGGGGGAAAATGACTACTAGGAAGTAGGTAACCCTAGGACCTAGTAGTTTTCCTCATTCTTTAGATCAAATATGAAGTAGATGATGGCTTAGATGAAGCAAAATGTGTTAGGGTTTTGGAATGGAAAGGCAATTAGCAAAAGCTTCAAGAAAATCAATTTTCTAGCAGAATCTAGTAGGTGAAAGTTATTAAGGCAAGGACAATAACATGTGCTTTAGCCTCCTAGGTTTTTAAGCTAGAAATTTCATAATATTAGTACAAATGCAAGATAAATATAAATATAACCATTCAATGAAGAAGAATTGCAGAAAATTTACTTACATTCACCAAGAATCATCTAGCAAATAACCTAGTTGAACACTTCCACCAAGAAAAATTCCAAAATAAGTCTCCTTCAAGAAGTGTGCACCAAATTTCAACCAAGTAACCATAATTAGGGTGAAAATTTCAGACCTCGCACTTGTGTGAGTGAAATATGATGAATAATACAAGGGAAAACCCCTTATTTATACAGTGACAATGACCAGAATTAGGTCAAAAAGGTCGACATGGCCAGTTTACATGTAATATCTAGTTTTTACATTAAATGAAAAAATAAAACACTAAATCAAGAAGAAAATGTGACGTCATTCCCTTTTAGGGTGACATTAGGCCTTTCTAGTGAAACGTTGACCTCCAGGAGCAAAACATTAGGCCTCCCAATGCCTCTGGATCAAGCCACACATGCCACTTGGCAGACAACTGCCTCCAAAGTGTCCATCAAACGCTGGGTGATGTCAAGGGTCACATAGGTGACTTCATGGGACTTCCAAGGCCTACATAATAGTGGAAGGGAAATACCCCCCTGGGTCTAGGCCTGCCAAGTTGTCTCCGGTGGAACGTTCTCCTGTCTCTCTGGTGCAAACCTATGATCTGTATCTTCCTCTGACTGGGGTTGCAACAACCATCTGGTGAGATTTTATCCCTATGATGGTTCAAACTAATAATCTCCCCATGTGTACCTGTCTTTCGGGTGTGGTATTGCAAAAAAAACAAGCACGCCCTCCATGGGCTCATAAGTCACATGGATCATAGAAATTTCAATCACATCTAATAATAAATTTATTTAAACATGTGCATAAAAGCCCCCTTTCCTAGATAAGTTCTTAAAGACATTATGGTATTCTACAAGCCAGGTTTGAAGGGGACATTAGGAGGTCTTATTGGGATAATTCTCATTGGAGGTGGGATGTTTCCATGTGAAGAGAAATCCATGACATATAAGTGGATGAGGTGGTAAGGGATGTCTGAGAAATGGGTGTGGGGATGACTGGGGAATGTATGGCTTATCTGTGTGTGCCTATGAAAAGGGTGAGCTGCACCTTGTCATGGATGAAAATGTTTCCAATCCCATTCAATGCCTTTTATCTTTTTTATCTTATTGATTTTTCTTTTAAGATACTAGTTAGGGTACACTACCGTGGTGTGGTGACCAATGGTGACAATGTTACCCACAACCATTTCACGGAGATGAGAAGGTTGGATCGTGATGAGACCCTCTTTGTATTGTCTATGCCACCAAGAGACACTACCCTGGAATGGTGACTAGCTGAATGGTAGTGTCATAACACTACATTTCCATGGACCTAATAGGCTGGCTCTTGATGAGACCCCCTATCCTCCAACTAGGTCTTGATTTTATTATTTTTTGGGCCCCTCTGTTTCTTTCTGAGAAGCCTTTTATTTCTTTCTTAGGGATCCCTTGGAGAAGCATATGAAGGTTTTGTTCTTTTGGCTTTTATCTTTTGTGAGCTACTTTTACCCTTTGGGCCTTTAGCCCCTTCTTCCCAAAAGGTAAGGTACAACCCTTTGCTAGCTTGGAAAACCCAATGCTCGAACCAATGTATGTGATCTATGAGAGGGAAAAAGATGAAAAGTGGTAAGTATGGTGGGAAAAGATGATGACCTTTCATGAATCCACCCAATGGAAACTCAAACGCTATGGGAACCAACTTGCTAGGGAATCCTTTCATTCCCCCCAGGTGTGGACACGTGGAAAGGCATAAGATCCAAGAACACGTTAAAAGTAAAAAATAATTAAATGCACATATTCAAATGTTTTGAGAATTAGAATGACACATACCATGATACTCAGACTCATTACCTCATGGAGAAAGACCCACTACTGCTGAAGGACCAAACCGATGGGATGGATGTTGTTGCTGCTGACAAGGTGGAGGCGCTGAAGAGGAAAGATGGGCCCTCCAGGGCTAGGCTCAAGTCAATATGCCTCTCGGTACTCCATGACTAGGACTTGTGGGCCTCAAGACATAATATCCTTAGTTATCCCTAGTCTAGGGGATAAAAGGAAGCAAGCACCAGTTTTGAGTTATTTTTATGGAAACAAAGTATTGTTTAAATTTTTGAACAGTAAGAAAGTTTGATTGTGAATTGATATCAGAGATGGCATGGTTGATGTATCATTTGAACATTATCCATGAGATTCCACCCCCATTCTACCATTTTTCGCTAAATACACCCCTTCATCATCCCAATTTCACTTATTCATTACATGTTTTGTGATATTTGTTTTGAAGAGGAGTTTGTGTGGAAATGAAAGGAAGTTGATAGTGGCAAGGGTTGAGAACTGATGTTCTAAATATTTTTTTTAAATACACAGTTGATTGTTTTATTAATTGTTTGAAAAATATTCGTATATTAATTCCCCTCCATGATATCATTTTTCTCTAAATACAAGCCCTCCATATTTCCCATGAGCCCTATCAATTTCCTGTTCACATGGAAATCAATAAATGACATGTTATGGATGGATTGCATGTGTCTCATAGTAAATTCTAGAGCCAACTATTTATTTATGTAAACAAAGTTTCATGTATGGTTTATTAAGAACTTCACGACTGTCAAATTGTTGCTATTGGATGAGTATTTTCAATAGAGGCAACAATGGATGAAATAACAGACACAAGGGTAACTAGCAGTGAGGCCATAAAAGGCCTCAATTTTCTATTCATTTCGATGTTGATCCAAAAGAGTTGAACCAGTGGTTCCAAGATGAGTTTTTTAATTTGGTTGGTCATGGTATCTTGCATCCCTGACCAGAGAGGCCCCCTTTTCAGCCTCCTCATAATTTCCCTGGCATTCTTGTTTGACACATGTGTCATTGCAACCCGAATTTCCTGCTAATGTTCAAATTGCTCCTCATGTTTTGCTAGTACAATCCTCACACACTAGAAAGAGATTAAAAACTGATATCCCACAACATATGAAAGACAAAAGAAAATCAACGGCTTCCCCCTCTAGTCCATCAACCGAGTCCTCTAAATCTATGTCTTCACGCCTCCACCTCAAGGATAATTTCTCCCATGTGATTAGTGAATTACAACCTCAAAGGTCTAACCAACCAGGGGCCACTCAAGAAAAGTTAGTTGGGAACAACAGTGAGAAGAGAAAACATGCCTCACAAAGTAGCAAATATGGGTTCTAAATGCGTTTTTTTATGATGATTTTCAGTGATGAGAACAAAGTTTAATGGTTTTCAGTATGTTTTGGACAACAAACATTATTTTTGGATATTTCGTGGATAATTTCAATATATTCTTTTTGGGATATGATATAAATTATGGCTGATATTTAATATTCAGTTTAAGTGATATCCACGGGAGTTACAAGGGTGTTATATGGTCTAAATGATTATTTTTTTATACTTTTCATTTGATGGTAACAAGAAGAAATGACAGGAGTCACAAGGGGTCCCACCTATTTAGTCATTATTAATTAAGACCCTTATTTATATATATTATTATTGATTTCTCCTAAACTAATTTGTTAAGTCAATTTGACTTAACTAAAGAAAGTAGTTGAATTGCTTCAACTAATTGGGAAAAGATAAAATCCCAATCGTATGAAGAGACAAAAATAGAATAGAAGGAGAAAGACATACAAAGGTTTTCTCTCTAGTTTAATGAGATAAGTTCAGTTTTCATTCATTTTTGACTTTACTTGAAAGCCTAATCCTCTTATTGACAGCAGGGTCTTATTGTAGGCAGTAAGGTTCAAGAATGAATCTTACTTTTCAGCCACTTGTTTTAGAGGTGTTGATTCATCTTTGATAGTTTGTGTATTCTTGTCTGTTTGTGAATTGGTTTTCATGGCTGATAAAGAATATCTTGCAGAGTCAAAATGGAAACAGTTTGTGGCAAGCTGATCCAAATCATTGATTTCAGTTTTATTTTACTGTTGGAGTATTTTTGTATGATGCCCATCAGAGATATCTAAATTTGACTTTGGTCCATACCCTCACAGGGGTTTGTAAAGAGAAATACACTTTTGGTATCTCAGAATGAAATAAAATCAGATTGTTGTTGTGTCTCATACTTATTTTTTCATGACTTGGTTCCTCTTTTTTCTTTTGGTCTCCATGTTTTCTTTATTGTAAAATATGTATACATTCTAGTAGCTTTGTATAAATTTTATTTTACATCAAAACATATACAAATTATAAAACCAACCTCAATCCTTGTAATTAATACTTGCAGATTAAGTGAATGTTTTTTTTGGGCTATAAATCTCGGATGACATTCTCAACTATATTGTCCTAGCCAGACAAGATATGGAAATGATTGATTAAGGTTTTTTGTACCTTTTCCTCAACATTTATTTGGTGACCATACTGGGGAGATCTTCCATATCTCTCTGCTTGATTGTATTCACGATTATATTTGAATCTTTCTGTTTTTTTCATATGCTCTTTCACTGATTTTTCTCATGACAATACCTTCTACAAGGAAACCTAATATTGAACACGGTCTTAAGGAACAAACTAGCATTTCCTTGAATTTATTCAATACCATTATAGAAACTGCTAATACCCAGACTGAGCTTGAACACTCTTGGGAAGTATTTGAGAAAGATATAAGTATCTGTGAATGCTGGGAAGCCAAGAAAAGGTAGCCTAGAAATCAACAGTAACCTCCCTTCTTCTAAGTCTTTGGTTTTCATTTTCATGTCCTCAATTCCTCACATTTCTAGAAGAATAAGAGGATTTTTCCTTGAATTTATTCCTATCATTGAAATAGGAAGGATGAAATCCATTTTGTTGACCCAAGGTAGTACTCTAAGGAGGACTTTGTCTGACTCTGCCAACTCACCCTTTTATCCCTTACCCATCACTCCAAAAATGACATCCGTGGGTAGTGCTAGTGGTGTCGGAGGTGCTTCATCATCCCAACCTTTGGCCTCATCGATAATAGGTAGTCTATATAGTCATCAAGTTCCTATCCAATCTGCTACCAACCCTACAAAAGTTATAAAGAAGTACATGCTTTTCCAATTTGAGGAATATGGTACTACCACCCCATGGCACATATCTTCTCCCTTAAATCTAACACATGTTACTCGTCCGTTACCCAAGTTTAAATATCACCTTCCTAAGTTCTCAAGGAATAATACTATTTCTACAAATGAACACCTAGTGGCATTTTCTAATGCTTGTCATAATATTGGGGCTAATGACAATGACAGATGCATGCACTTATTTGTTAACTCCCTTGAAGGGAAAGAAAAAACTGATTTCGTTGACCTTCCTCCAAATATTCTTTCCACTTGGGAAGAGTTGGTTTATTGGTTTAAGTCTACTTATGGACAATTTAAGAGCCCAACCGAACAATTAAGGGAATATAAAAATATTTCTTACAAAGATTGTGAGACTATTAAGTCCTTTAACCTCCACTTCACCAAATTGTACAATCATATCCATGAACTAATCCACCCCAAAAACCAAGCCACTTTCATGCATTAATATAATGTGCTTCCCTCTCCTCATCATCATAGGCTCGAAGAAAAGGCTATTGAAAATATTGGTTCCACTCTCCACACTTTCCTGGAGTACGAAGAGCAACTTGAAAGAACATGTCTCCCTAAAGGAGACTCAGTTAAACAAACAAATATGTCTTCCCTCTTACAACTTGTACAAGATATGAACAACCAAATGATAGCCTATGAATGAAAGGGGAATGTTCGCTCATGTACTCCTAGGGAATCATCTTCTTCCTCAACGCCTTTTAGGAATACCAATGGAATAAATTTTCAGCCCAGGGCTATTATGTCTCGCAGTTGGTGTAACTTCTACGAAGAAAATCATGAAGAAAGTACTTGTGAGGTTAATAAGAGTGTCAGAGATAAAATAATTGGCAAGAATTCTTGAACCACCATTGTTGTTCTAGACTAGGAAGAACCAGAGGATGTCATGATTATAAATACTAGGAACAAAACTTATGCTCCTAAAGGAAAATACAACCCTCCTCGTGCTTCTTCCACTCCATCCTCATCTTCACAAGGTACTAATGTACAAACTGTCAAAATTCTCGAGAGTCAAGGAGTTCCTTTTCTTCTCCCCCCTTCCAAGTATAACATTCTTAACCAATTGAATAACATCAAGGCCGATGCTACTCTTTTGGACATAGTTACCTTCCCTGAACAACAAAAGAATCTCAAGAATTTTATGGAAGGAAAAACTTCGACCATAGTCAATCTTTCTGAATAGGAAAAAGAAGAGTATTCCATTGTAAATAAATTATGTGTAAATAAATTTAGACACCCTGTAAAAAAACCTCCACTTTTCATTTCTGTAAAAATTAAGGACAAGATAGCCCATTGTTTCCTAATTAATGGCATTTCGGGTCCAAGCGTAATGTCAAAAATTATTATGGAAGAGATAGGCTTATCATGTACCAATGAAAATTCTAGAAGCATGCTCTCCTATAACAATCTGCAGCAGTCAACAATAGGTGAAATCAAAGATGTGACGTCAGTTCTATGTGCACATCCCAAAATAAGGACAACCCTTAGCATCCAAGTAATCGACATGCGAGTAAGAAACTATTCTATTATCCTAGAAAGAGACTGGCAAGCCCTAAGAAGTGGATATATTTCGTTTGATAGGACACACTTATCCGTTCCTCGTAATGGAAAGAATATCATAGTCCTAAGAGAAGGAAGAATTCCACCATACATAGAGAGTATTCCTCAACCGAATGTAAATTATCTTGAGGAAAACTTAGGGGTATAATCTATCTTTGTTGATGAGGATGACACAACTTTAGAACAAATTGATTTAGAAGACAATATGTGGCATGTGCATTTTGATGGCTCATGCTCAAATGGAGGTAATGGAGTTGGAATTATCTTGTACTCACCTATAGGTAAATTCCACAACTTTTCTTCTAGGTTAGAGTTTTCTTGCACAAAAAATGTCACTGAAATTGAAGCCTTACTGATAGGCATCGAAAATGCTTATAACCTTGGTTGCAGCCACCTTACAGTTTTTGGTGATTTTGAACTTGTTCTAAACCTTGTGTGTAAAATATACTCTCCTAGCAATAAGTTGATGAAACACTATACCCAAGCTGTTTGGGCACTTATCTAGAATCTACTATCATTTAACATCACTCATGTTAAGAGGAAACTTAATTCAATGGATGATAGGTTAGTTGTATTTGCGGCAACCCCTACTTGACAAATTCTACCTCAAAGGACTGATTTCACTTTTCAATCTTTATATCGTCCTCACATTCCAGATAATGTATAATCATGGCAGGTTTTCCCTAATGATGAAGGAAACTATGCTTTCATACAAAATGAACCATTTAATCCTAAGGAGATCATATCTATGAAATGTGACAAATTTCCAAAAGGCTTGAATCCTCTTGAGAGTTCATTTTCGTCGAGTGATGTGAACAACAAAGAAACACGTAAGGAAGAGGATTCGAAAAGGAAAGTGGGTGATACCATTTCCTTGAACCTTGGGACCTCTAAATATCCAAATATGGTTAAACTAGGTACCTAATGTTCCGACAAAGAAAAGGAGAAATTCATGGAACTATCACATGAATTCCAAGATGTTTTTTCTTGGTAATACGAGGATCTTCGTGTTTTTTATCCTTCTCTCATACAACATGTCATTCCTATCAAGGAAGGGATAAAACCAATTAGGCAAAAAAAAAGACCCATTAGCCCCGCACTTGAAGCTACTATTAGAAAGGAGTTGGAAAAAAAATTGAAAGATGGTATAATCTTTCCAGTTAAGTATTTTGAGTGGGTTTCAAATTTAGTTCATGTTAGGAAGAAAATTGGTCAGATTCAATTATGTGTTGATTTTTGCGCATTGAATAGAGAAAGTGTTAAAGATCATTTTCCTCTCCCTAATATGGAAATAATTCTGCAACAGGTTGTAGGGTCACAAATGTTGTCCCTACTTGATGGTTTCTCTGGATACAATCAAATCAAGGTAAAAAGGATTTATAGGTACAAAACCACCTTTACTAAACGATGTGGCACATTTGTTTATGAACACATGCCTTTTGTCTTGTCTAATGCAGGTGCCACTTTCCAGAGAGCTACGCAAATAGATTTTGAAGATCTGATCGGTAATATTATCCATGTTTATCTTGATGATTTGACCATCTATTCAAATAATTTATCGGATCACTTTGGTCATCTCAAAAAAGTTCTCATGCAATGCAGAAAATTTGACATTTCATTAAATCATTTTAAATCTATTTTTGGCATCACCAAGGGAAAGATCCTTGGACATATCATTTCTGATTCAGGGATAAGCATATATCCTGAAAGGATTTCTTCTATCCTGAACCTTCCTTCCCCCACTTCCAAAAAGGAGGTTCAAGCCTTCATGGGTATTATCAACTTTTTTCGTAGGTTTGTTCTTGATTTTTCTTTGATGGTTAAACTGATTCATAATACTCTAAAGCAAGATCGCTCTTTTTCTTGGACAGATGATGTCGAAAATGATTTTGTAAGGATTAAGAAGGAAATTAGTTCCGCACCGCTTGTTGAAACAGACCTTGAATTTTTAATCTTAAGGATGAAAAATATTGTATCTTTAAGGCATTACATCATATAAATTTTCGAAAAGCAAAACTTTCATATCTAACGAAGTCACAATGCCTTTATGGTTCATTGTTCGAACAAAGAATAATTAAAAACCCAGATAGATATAAGTTTTCCAATACCTTTCGAAATAATATTTCAAAACGGACATTGATTCAAAACTTTAGGCATATCAAATCACATCGGGATTCGGAGTTTTGAATGAACGAATGTTCAAAAAAAATCAAATAGCGAAACCCCGATTGATGATATTCCGATACGTTAATCCTTAATCAAAAACATCATTTACTTAAATCTGTCTTAAAAGGGGTTTAAACTCTAAGATAATCTCATCGCAAAATCGGGATTCACGATTTTGTGAGAACAAAGAATCCTCTCATCGTATTCTCTGATTTCCCGATCCCCGATTTTAATTAATTCTTAAGTGAGGTCTGAAATTAATCTAATTGCTGATAAACATGATTAAGAGTGACTAATCTCATCGGGAAATCGTGATTCGCGATTCTGCAAACAGTAATTTTCATATCATCAAATATCCCGATTTCCCGATTTTCGATTTCTTGATTAACGAGATTACGAAAAGCTAAGCTGGATTAATTAAGATATTAATGGGTCTCAACTAAATTAATACATCGCAATTTTGGCGATCGGGGTTTTGCGATGACTTATTTTCTTGACATCGACAGTCCCGAAACT
>ML816696.1:70576-86570 GCA_009831015.1 Picea engelmannii | reverse complement strand
GAACATTCCCCTTTCATTCATAGGCTATCATTTGGTTGTTCATATCTTGTACAAGTTGTAAGAGGGAAGACATATTTGTTTGTTTAACTGAGTCTCCTTTAGGGAGACATGTTCTTTCAAGTTGCTCTTCGTACTCCAGGAAAGTGTGGAGAGTGGAACCAATATTTTCAATAGCCTTTTCTTCGAGCCTATGATGATGAGGAGAGGGAAGCACATTATATTAATGCATGAAAGTGGCTTGGTTTTTGGGGTGGATTAGTTCATGGATATGATTGTACAATTTGGTGAAGTGGAGGTTAAAGGACTTAATAGTCTCACAATCTTTGTAAGAAATATTTTTATATTCCCTTAATTGTTCGGTTGGGCTCTTAAATTGTCCATAAGTAGACTTAAACCAATAAACCAACTCTTCCCAAGTGGAAAGAATATTTGGAGGAAGGTCAACGAAATCAGTTTTTTCTTTCCCTTCAAGGGAGTTAACAAATAAGTGCATGCATCTGTCATTGTCATTAGCCCCAATATTATGACAAGCATTAGAAAATGCCACTAGGTGTTCATTTGTAGAAATAGTATTATTCCTTGAGAACTTAGGAAGGTGATATTTAAACTTGGGTAACGGACGAGTAACATGTGTTAGATTTAAGGGAGAAGATATGTGCCATGGGGTGGTAGTACCATATTCCTCAAATTGGAAAAGCATGTACTTCTTTATAACTTTTGTAGGGTTGGTAGCAGATTGGATAGGAACTTGATGACTATATAGACTACCTATTATCGATGAGGCCAAAGGTTGGGATGATGAAGCACCTCCGACACCACTAGCACTACCCACGGATGTCATTTTTGGAGTGATGGGTAAGGGATAAAAGGGTGAGTTGGCAGAGTCAGACAAAGTCCTCCTTAGAGTACTACCTTGGGTCAACAAAATGGATTTCATCCTTCCTATTTCAATGATAGGAATAAATTCAAGGAAAAATCCTCTTATTCTTCTAGAAATGTGAGGAATTGAGGACATGAAAATGAAAACCAAAGACTTAGAAGAAGGGAGGTTACTGTTGATTTCTAGGCTACCTTTTCTTGGCTTCCCAGCATTCACAGATACTTATATCTTTCTCAAATACTTCCCAAGAGTGTTCAAGCTCAGTCTGGGTATTAGCAGTTTCTATAATGGTATTGAATAAATTCAAGGAAATGCTAGTTTGTTCCTTAAGACCGTGTTCAATATTAGGTTTCCTTGTAGAAGGTATTGTCATGAGAAAAATCAGTGAAAGAGCATATGAAAAAAACAGAAAGATTCAAATATAATCGTGAATACAATCAAGCAGAGAGATATGGAAGATCTCCCCAGTATGGTCACCAAATAAATGTTGAGGAAAAGGTACAAAAAACCTTAATCAATCATTTCCATATCTTGTCTGGCTAGGACAATATAGTTGAGAATGTCATCCGAGATTTATAGCCCAAAAAAAACATTCACTTAATCTGCAAGTATTAATTACAAGGATTGAGGTTGGTTTTATAATTTGTATATGTTTTGATGTAAAATAAAATTTATACAAAGCTACTAGAATGTATACATATTTTACAATAAAGAAAACATGGAGACCAAAAGAAAAAAGAGGAACCAAGTCATGAAAAAATAAGTATGAGACACAACAACAATCTGATTTTATTTCATTCTGAGATACCAAAAGTGTATTTCTCTTTACAAACCCCTGTGAGGGTATGGACCAAAGTCAAATTTAGATATCTCTGATGGGCATCATACAAAAATACTCCAACAGTAAAATAAAACTGAAATCAATGATTTGGATCAGCTTGCCACAAACTGTTTCCATTTTGACTCTGCAAGATATTCTTTATCAGCCATGAAAACCAATTCACAAACAGACAAGAATACACAAACTATCAAAGATGAATCAACACCTCTAAAACAAGTGGCTGAAAAGTAAGATTCATTCTTGAACCTTACTGCCTACAATAAGACCCTGCTGTCAATAAGAGGATTAGGCTTTCAAGTAAAGTCAAAAATGAATGAAAACTGAACTTATCTCATTAAACTAGAGAGAAAACCTTTGTATGTCTTTCTCCTTCTATTCTATTTTTGTCTCTTCATACGATTGGGATTTTATCTTTTCCCAATTAGTTGAAGCAATTCAACTACTTTCTTTAGTTAAGTCAAATTGACTTAACAAATTAGTTTAGGAGAAATCAATAATAATATATATAAATAAGGGTCTTAATTAATAATGACTAAATAGGTGGGACCCCTTGTGACTCCTGTCATTTCTTCTTGTTACCATCAAATGAAAAGTATAAAAAAATAATCATTTAGACCATATAACACCCTTGTAACTCCCGTGGATATCACTTAAACTGAATATTAAATATCAGCCATAATTTATATCATATCCCAAAAAGAATATATTGAAATTATCCACGAAATATCCAAAAATAATGTTTGTTGTCCAAAACATACTGAAAACCATTAAACTTTGTTCTCATCACTGAAAATCATCATAAAAAAACGCATTTAGAACCCATATTTGCTACTTTGTGAGGCATGTTTTCTCTTCTCACTGTTGTTCCCAACTAACTTTTCTTGAGTGGCCCCTGGTTGGTTAGACCTTTGAGGTTGTAATTCACTAATCACATGGGAGAAATTATCCTTGAGGTGGAGGCGTGAAGACATAGATTTAGAGGACTCGGTTGATGGACTAGAGGGGGAAGCCGTTGATTTTCTTTTGTCTTTCATATGTTGTGGGATATCAGTTTTTAATCTCTTTCTAGTGTGTGAGGATTGTACTAGCAAAACATGAGGAGCAATTTGAACATTAGCAGGAAATTCGGGTTGCAATGACACATGTGTCAAACAAGAATGCCAGGGAAATTATGAGGAGGCTGAAAAGGGGGCCTCTCTGGTCAGGGATGCAAGATACCATGACCAACCAAATTAAAAAACTCATCTTGGAACCACTGGTTCAACTCTTTTGGATCAACATCGAAATGAATAGAAAATTGAGGCCTTTTATGGCCTCACTGCTAGTTACCCTTGTGTCTGTTATTTCATCCATTGTTGCCTCTATTGAAAATACTCATCCAATAGCAACAATTTGACAGTCGTGAAGTTCTTAATAAACCATACATGAAACTTTGTTTACATAAATAAATAGTTGGCTCTAGAATTTACTATGAGACACATGCAATCCATCCATAACATGTCATTTATTGATTTCCATGTGAACAGGAAATTGATAGGGCTCATGGGAAATATGGAGGGCTTGTATTTAGAGAAAAATGATATCATGGAGGGGAATTAATATACGAATATTTTTCAAACAATTAATAAAACAATCAACTGTGTATTTAAAAAAAATATTTAGAACATCAGTTCTCAACCCTTGCCACTATCAACTTCCTTTCATTTCCACACAAACTCCTCTTCAAAACAAATATCACAAAACATGTAATGAATAAGTGAAATTGGGATGATGAAGGGGTGTATTTAGCGAAAAATGGTAGAATGGGGGTGGAATCTCATGGATAATGTTCAAATGATACATCAACCATGCCATCTCTGATATCAATTCACAATCAAACTTTCTTACTGTTCAAAAATTTAAACAATACTTTGTTTCCATAAAAATAACTCAAAACTGGTGCTTGCTTCCTTTTATCCCCTAGACTAGGGATAACTAAGGATATTATGTCTTGAGGCCCACAAGTCCTAGTCATGGAGTACCGAGAGGCATATTGACTTGAGCCTAGCCCTGGAGGGCCCATCTTTCCTCTTCAGCGCCTCCACCTTGTCAGCAGCAACAACATCCATCCCATCGGTTTGGTCCTTCAGCAGTAGTGGGTCTTTCTCCATGAGGTAATGAGTCTGAGTATCATGGTATGTGTCATTCTAATTCTCAAAACATTTGAATATGTGCATTTAATTATTTTTTACTTTTAACGTGTTCTTGGATCTTATGCCTTTCCACGTGTCCACACCTGGGGGGAATGAAAGGATTCCCTAGCAAGTTGGTTCCCATAGCGTTTGAGTTTCCATTGGGTGGATTCATGAAAGGTCATCATCTTTTCCCACCATACTTACCACTTTTCATCTTTTTCCCTCTCATAGATCACATACATTGGTTCGAGCATTGGGTTTTCCAAGCTAGCAAAGGGTTGTACCTTACCTTTTGGGAAGAAGGGGCTAAAGGCCCAAAGGGTAAAAGTAGCTCACAAAAGATAAAAGCCAAAAGAACAAAACCTTCATATGCTTCTCCAAGGGATCCCTAAGAAAGAAATAAAAGGCTTCTCAGAAAGAAACAGAGGGGCCCAAAAAATAATAAAATCAAGACCTAGTTGGAGGATAGGGGGTCTCATCAAGAGCCAGCCTATTAGGTCCATGGAAATGTAGTGTTATGACACTACCATTCAGCTAGTCACCATTCCAGGGTAGTGTCTCTTGGTGGCATAGACAATACAAAGAGGGTCTCATCACGATCCAACCTTCTCATCTCCGTGAAATGGTTGTGGGTAACATTGTCACCATTGGTCACCACACCACGGTAGTGTACCCTAACTAGTATCTTAAAAGAAAAATCAATAAGATAAAAAAGATAAAAGGCATTGAATGGGATTGGAAACATTTTCATCCATGACAAGGTGCAGCTCACCCTTTTCATAGGCACACACAGATAAGCCATACATTCCCCAGTCATCCCCACACCCATTTCTCAGACATCCCTTACCACCTCATCCACTTATATGTCATGGATTTCTCTTCACATGGAAACATCCCACCTCCAATGAGAATTATCCCAATAAGACCTCCTAATGTCCCCTTCAAACCTGGCTTGTAGAATACCATAATGTCTTTAAGAACTTATCTAGGAAAGGGGGCTTTTATGCACATGTTTAAATAAATTTATTATTAGATGTGATTGAAATTTCTATGATCCATGTGACTTATGAGCCCATGGAGGGCGTGCTTGTTTTTTTTGCAATACCACACCCGAAAGACAGGTACACATGGGGAGATTATTAGTTTGAACCATCATAGGGATAAAATCTCACCAGATGGTTGTTGCAACCCCAGTCAGAGGAAGATACAGATCATAGGTTTGCACCAGAGAGACAGGAGAACGTTCCACCGGAGACAACTTGGCAGGCCTAGACCCAGGGGGGTATTTCCCTTCCACTATTATGTAGGCCTTGGAAGTCCCATGAAGTCACCTATGTGACCCTTGACATCACCCAGCGTTTGATGGACACTTTGGAGGCAGTTGTCTGCCAAGTGGCATGTGTGGCTTGATCCAGAGGCATTGGGAGGCCTAATGTTTTGCTCCTGGAGGTCAACGTTTCACTAGAAAGGCCTAATGTCACCCTAAAAGGGAATGACGTCACATTTTCTTCTTGATTTAGTGTTTTATTTTTTCATTTAATGTAAAAACTAGATATTACATGTAAACTGGCCATGTCGACCTTTTTGACCTAATTCTGGTCATTGTCACTGTATAAATAAGGGGTTTTCCCTTGTATTATTCATCATATTTCACTCACACAAGTGCGAGGTCTGAAATTTTCACCCTAATTATGGTTACTTGGTTGAAATTTGGTGCACACTTCTTGAAGGAGACTTATTTTGGAATTTTTCTTGGTGGAAGTGTTCAACTAGGTTATTTGCTAGATGATTCTTGGTGAATGTAAGTAAATTTTCTGCAATTCTTCTTCATTGAATGGTTATATTTATATTTATCTTGCATTTGTACTAATATTATGAAATTTCTAGCTTAAAAACCTAGGAGGCTAAAGCACATGTTATTGTCCTTGCCTTAATAACTTTCACCTACTAGATTCTGCTAGAAAATTGATTTTCTTGAAGCTTTTGCTAATTGCCTTTCCATTCCAAAACCCTAACACATTTTGCTTCATCTAAGCCATCATCTACTTCATATTTGATCTAAAGAATGAGGAAAACTACTAGGTCCTAGGGTTACCTACTTCCTAGTAGTCATTTTCCCCCTAGGGTTTGGTGGTTGAAGCCTTGGGCTACCAACACTTCAATTATTGACCCCTCTTGTCTCTAGTTCTCTCATTATCATTTGTTCCTTCAAGATGTTTCGTTTTCTAAAAGGACTCCATTTACCCTAAAAAATCACTGATCTAAGCCTTGTTATTGAGTGATTGAAAAAAACTACTATCAAAACCTTTACCTTGAGATCTCTACTAACTACTCCTAACCTTAGAATAGTCTAATCTACTAACCCATTTGATGTTGTTACTAAATTAAGCTACAACCATCTATTGCAGCACTAAAATAATCTAAAAGAAATTGAAAAGTTGATTAATACATTGCCTTATTTGCTTCTGACAAATGCTAGTACTTTGGTATTGATGAGTAATTAGTCTTGGTCATTTTGAAGCCATTTTAAGGAATTTATTGTGAAGCTATTGTCTTAGAAACATTGCTTCTATAAATTTATGTTTTCTTCACCATATATCAACTATTTCTTTTATCGATAAAGTCCATGGTTTTATGAAGTACTAACACCAAGTTGTACTTGCAAAAGATATATTTTCTTGTTTCTTTGTTCTGGGAAGGTACATCTTAATTCTTCATTACTTCATTAATTAAAACCCTAGGAATTTATGATCAGTGTGAATTGTGAGAGGGGACATTTTTATAGAAACATTAACCTTTGCCTGCTCAAACCCCCAAGTCATTGGGGACATCTCCCCTGGGATATCAACCCTAAATAGAAAGAGGTATCTCGTTGAGGTGACAGTGATAGGATAACCTCTCGTTACACCAATGTGCCTTCCCTAAATCTTGTCCTTGGAATAAGTACAAATTGTGCGATAACATTTTGGCACCGTTGTCAGGGAAAACTGATTCAATTCTCCTTAAAGATGACACTTCTCGATAAGCCTTTTCCTCAAAAAATTTATTTTTAAAATCTTATCTGGCAAATCCACTAAGGGTGATCCCCTCATTCCTTCGATAATTTCAAGAAAATTATCTGGTGACTTCACAAATGACGACCCATAGTGGATGTCAATACACACTCTCTTTTATTGTTTTAATCCATATTATGCCTATAAATCCTATTACCCCTGTAAATCCTCCTAAATGGTCTCACAAAGAACTCTTTGGCCCTTTGTATTTAGCTAACTCCGAAGGAGGATTACATGATCTACCCAATAAGGTTGATTCATGGATACCTAGATTTGCAGGAGAGGAAGGATCCTATGTTAACTCACATTGGACCAAATTTTTTGAAGGGTTTGAATTTCACCAATCTGGACAAGAACATCCTGACACCTTTATGAGGCTCTTTACAAGCTCACTCACTCGAACTTCCAAAACATGGATTTAAACTCAACGGAGTGGGAGCTTCAAAACCTTTGAGGATCTAGAATGAGCTTTCAAAGGCAAGTGGTGTAAAAAGGAAAGTATATCTTTCTTCTACTCTCAATACCTCGAGATTTGCAAAGGAACCAATGAGAGAATTAGGGATTTCAATTATAGGTTCAATATTATCCTTAGCAAAATCCAACCCAACTTTAACCCAAAAAGTGATATTCTCCAACATTACTTAAACTCCTTAAAGGGAAATTTCCAGTTCACTCTCAAGCATTGATTACCCTCAATCCCGGAATATGTTGAAATGTTGTAATTGCAAAGAGTATTCTATCTATTATTGATTTATTATTCATTAGACCAATCCCCTTTTGTGGATTGATCATGCCAGGCATTGTAATTGATCAAATCCATTTTTTCGGATTGGTCAAACCCTAAACATATTATTCAAATTGAGAAGTTGACCCCTGGGCAATTTAAAATGGTTTTAACCACTCAGAAGACAAGTCGGCCTTGCCCAACAAAGAGACACCTTTTCAGCACCTGCCAGTTTGTATAAATAAAGGAATCCACCGCCTCATTTTTTCACTCACTCATTCGATCATCCAGAGCGCAAGTTTGGTAGTTGAAGCTGGAGAAGAAGGAAGAGAGAGAGGCACATTGCTCATTAGAGGATATTTTTTGGTGTTTGGTTTATTGTCTTGTAATTGTATTGGCTATCTATATTAATGAAGTTTTTGCTGGGTTTTCTTCCCCATGAGGGTTTCCCAGGATAAATGTTGTGTATCTTGTCATTGTGTTTCTCAAAATGATCCTATATATGTTATTCTTATCTGGTAAATTGAAAAGAAACCTAATAATATATTAAACCTTAACATGGTTTCAGAGCTAAGTTGAAGAGAGCATTTTTCATTGGATAAAGAAAAACATCATTGTTTTCGTACAAGAAGATTAGGGTTTTTGTTGAAGAGGAATTTCGGCCTAAAAATCATCTAGAAAAGTGTGCCCTGGACTAGGGAACTCTTTGGCACCTTCAGCGCACTTTTTCAGTGGATAGAACTCCCAAAAAGTAAAACCTTAGTTTTCACTGGTACCAAAAAACCAAAAGTACCAAAAAACCAGTACCAGAAGTACTCATCCAGAATTTCGTTGGTCAAGTTTGAAGGGAAAAATTTGGATATTTTGAAATCTAATTGCACCAGGCTACTCGCCTCAGCAAAGCACATCTCCAGGTAAGTTCAAAATTCAATTCTGAGCATTTTCAATTTTTAATCATTTTTCTAGCTCCAAGTAAATATGTCTGCAAGCACTAAGCTTTTTGAAAAGCTAGAAGGTGTGGGAAAATTCCATGCCTGGAAGGATAGGATTTCACTCATTCTTGAAGAGAATTACCTAGAAATATTCATTAAAGAATATATACCAGAACCTGTCGATGTTGGAGCTAAAGTAAAACACCAAAAAGACACAGTTAGGGCCAAAAGAATCATTGTGGATTCTATTAAAGATCACTTGATTCCTCAAGTGGCTTCAAAGAATATTCCAAAAGAAATGTTTTATGCCCTAACCAGATCATATGAAGGAAAGAAAATCAATTGGAAGATGAATCTAATAACTCAACTCAAAAGTACAAGGATGTAGAAAGGAGAAACAATTCAGGAATATTTCTCGAGAATATCACAATTAAAAGAACAAATAGAAGCCATTGAAGATACTATAGATGAATACAAACTTATAATGGCATCCCTTAATGGTCTCACAATACCTTGGGATGCATTCATCCAAACTATTTATGCCAGAAAGGAGAAACTACACTTTGACAGTCTTTGGGAAGAATGTGTTCAAGAAGAAGCAAGAGTAGCTAACCGAGAAGCATTACTATCAAGAGATGAAGATCAAGAACTAACTAATCATACTAAAGGAGGAAGAAAGAGGTCTTATTTCCAGAAAGAAACTCATGAGTCTCACCCCCCAAAAAAAATCATACATAAAGAATCTCACCCTCCAAGGAGATTCCAGAAGTTTCAGAAAGGTCAAAGAAGAGAAAAATATTTCTCATCCTACGAATGTTACCATTGTGACAAGATGGTACATATTGCTAAGAATTGTTTAGTTAGACAAGAAGAATACAAGAAGAGAAACAAGAGGCACAATGCCCATACAATTGAATATTAAGAGCCACCAACAAAGATGATAAAATAACACATTGAAGACTATGTCTTAATCTCTGCCCTCTCAAGATAAATGTCACCTAGTGAGGACACTTGGCTCATAGACAGTGGTGCTTCCAAGCACATGATAGGTCAAAGAGACATTCTCTATTTCCTTACAGAAAATAAGTTTCCCCAAAAGGTTACACTTGGAAATGATTATCAATACCCTATCAAAGGAGTAGGAGAATCAAATTGCAAACTTGATTCAGGGACCCCAATGAATATGAAGAATGTACTATATGTACCAAGTTTGACAAAGAACTTACTTTCTATTTCATCTTTAGAGAAGAAAGGCTTCATATTTTCCTTCATAGATGGAGAAGTTCTTATGTGTCCTAAAGGAAAAATCATGGAATAAGCAATTTTTATTGGGAAAGAAGAAGGTGGATTGTATAATATAAAGGGTCACTCAGAAGCAGCCTTCACCCACTCCATTGAGAATCCATGTGAACTTTGGCATAGAATATTAGCCCACGTCAACTACAAGGAATTACCATATGTAAGCAAGGCAATCACAGGTCTACCAGAATTCAAGGTTGACCATGAAAGTGTGTGCAACGGATGTGCACAAGGAAAGAACATCAAGAACCCTTTCTCGAAGAGAGACAGTAAAGTAGAAGGAGTCATAGAGCTCATTCACTCAGATGTATGTGGCCCAATTCCATCAACATCCATTAATGGGTATGTATACTATGTGTCTTTTATTGATGACTATTCTTGCAAAACCTAGGTTTACTTTTTGAAATCAAAAGATGAAGTGTTCAGTAAATTCAAGGAATTCAAAGCCTTGATAGAGAATATCTCTGAAAGAAATATCAAGATACTCAGGTCACATAATGGAGGAGAATAAACCTCAAAATAGTTTGCAAACTTTTGAAAAGATGATGGGATTAAGAGGGATCTCACCACTCCCTACAATCCTCAACAAAATGGTGTAGCAGAAATAAAGAACAAAACTATAATGGAAGCAGTGAAGACTATGAACCATGATCAAGATATTCCAATGCACTTATGGGCAGAAGCAGCAAAAACAACAGTATATGTACAAAACAGATTGTCCCATAGTGCACTTGGGTTCAAGACCCCTGAAGATATGTTCTCTGAAAAGAATCCAGAAGTAAGCCATCTCAAAATATTTGGCTGCCCAGTATTTGTACACATTCTGAAAGGGAAGAGAACTAAGTTGGACCCTTCAAAAAACAAGGGGATATTTGTTGGATATTGTGAGGTTTCTAAGGCCTTCAAAGTTTATATACCATGTTACCATAATATTGAGATCAACAAAGATGTAACATTTGATCAAGATGCAACACTCAAGAAATCAAGAAGATGACATATTGAAGAAGTATATGAAGAAGAATCTATGGCTCCTAGAGTTGCAAAACCAGTGAGGGAAGTCATAACTTCCCCATATGAGGAGATTCTATAACATCATGACATAATAGAATCCCAAGAACCTCCCCAGATGACGATCTCCCACAAGAGAAATCCAGCCTGGAATAGGGAACTTATTCAAGAGGAGAGAAGTATCGTGCCCCCGAAGGAACCATGAGACAAGTGAAGAAACTCAAGTCATTCTCTAGTTGTATGGATTTGATGTGTGGTTTATTAGAGAAGGATCCTACTTTCTTTGAAGAATCTATTCATAAGAAAGAATGGGCAGATGTCATGACAGAAGAATACCAATCCATTATAAAGAATTATGTATGGGAAATAGTTCCCAGACCGAAAAGCAAGGATGTGTTATATTCCAAATGGATTTTCAAAATAAAACATGTTGTTGATGGAAGTATTGAGAAATATAAAGCAAGGTCTGTTGCTCGTGGCTTTTCTCAAAAGGAAGGCATTGATTATGAAGAGACATTTTCTCCTGTATCCAGATACACTTCAATTAGAACCATTGTTGATTAAGGTTGTTTGTCATTGATGTCAACCCTTGAAGAAAGTCTGGTAGAGAATTTCAGTAGCACAAAGGTTTGGATAATGGAACCAAGTTTGTTTCATGTATAATGGTATGAGTTTTAATATATTTGAAGGTAATACCATTCTATATGGATAGTACATGTCATGCCATTTCTGGTGGTATGTGGAACGTCAAATAACTCCTCACAATTTGAGAGTTATGGCCTTACGAAGTTGGAGGACCCTCATATGTTGGCTTGAAGCCCCAAAAGGTCAAAGAAGTCAAAGAGTTTGCAAAGAAGAAATTGTTATTTAAATGATAAAGTAAAGTGACAAAGTCAAGAAGGATTATTCAAATAATAAAGTCAAGTGACAAACTCAAAGAAGATTATTTAAATGATAAAGTGAGGTGACAAAGTCAAGGAGGAATATTTAAATCATGATAAAGTAATGGAGAACTTTCTAATTATGGAAACGGGTTAACCCTAAAAATGAGGAAAATAGGTTAAGTGACCTAGAAATGTGTTAAGTGGCCTAGAAGATGCTTCTAAGGAATATATTTGGAGAGTGTAAATAAGAGGCAAGGCTCTCTCATTTGATATCACACTTGAGAATATTGAATATATATAGGTGACTGAGGTAACCAAATTATATCTAAGCCAAATTCCATAGGGAAGGTGAAGAAAAGAAGGCCAGAATTCAAGGGAGGATAAATTCTTTTGATGATGCTTTCTAAGGTATGTTATTTACAGGTCATCTCACCATTTTTGAAATAATTTTTTTTCTATAATGATTCAAACCGTGAAATTGATAGGCCATTGAGGAAACATATCCAAGTATCCATGGTAAAAATTTAATCTTGTGGGTCGTTGTATTTTTGGAGTTACACTCCGTGGAAAATAGGGTTTGTGGCTAGTCTTGAAACTAGTCTAAAACATGTGTTTTGGGTAAAAATGTCATAACTTCTTCATAACATATCCAAAATCAAAAATACCAAATGTGTTGGTTAGATTACAGTCTATATTATTCTTTATAACATTTTCATATCCATTCAACAAATATTCTGTGCAAGTCACGCTCTACAAGGTTTCTCTCTAGAATAGGCCAGAATTCAACAAGGTATGCCATTTTTGATATAACTCCTTTTCTGAGAGGTTTCAAGTAGTGACACTTGGAGGAATTGCATTAAACACACTGAAGAACATTGTATATCATTTTCAGATCTTTATTAATTACAGGTACATAGTTATGATTATTTCAAATTAGGGTTGTTGACTAATCCAAAACTAGTCATGTGAGACTAAAGAAAAGTTTGATGAAAATGCTAGTCTCTTGTTGTTAAAGTTAAGGAAGGTTTGCAGGTATGTGATCATATATACCAGGTCTATTACAGAGTTACAAATAATATTTGGATGATGAAATTGATGAGGGATTTTGATTGAGGTACATGTTGCGTACATGGTTGAGACAAGTAGTTGATGAGTTGGGACATACATCAGGTGTATAGTTGATGATGTTGGTACATATTTATGAGTCATAGTTGATGAGTAGTTGACACATGATTGGTACATACTTGGTACATGGTTAGATGCACTTGTTTATGGTACAGGTTGATTACAGGTTGTTTGGTACAAGTTGGTGCATGGTTGATGCACTTGTTTATGGTAGATGTTGATTACAGGTTGAGGTACATGTTGATGCATGGTTCAAGTTTATTGGTACAGGTTTACAACGATATATCTCACAGTGATAGTGTGAAAGTGGTTCCATCATTCTACTTCTACTTCAAGGTGGTTGGACGGGTCAAGGACATGTGGTTGTATCCACCTTCTGGTTTTTAGCCGAAGAACATAGACGGTTGTAGCCTCCTTCTAGTTGTAGCCAGAGAATAGGGGAGTTGGAGCTTCCCTAAGGTTGAAGCCTGAGAAACAAGGGGGTTGGAGCCTCCTTCCAGTTGCAGCTGGAAAACAAAGGAATTTGGTGCTTCCAATGAATGTAATTCTTCAAGACATATAAGAAAAAACATTATGTGGTTTTGTCCCGCTTTGGGTTTCCACGTAAAACACTAGTGTACTATGTATGTGTATTATTGTTCATTTGTTTATTACTTATTTACTCTGTAGTTATTGGATGATAATGCTACATTGATATAACAATTGGATTTTATGGTTAAAAAGGATTAAATTTCTCTATTATTGATTCACCCCCCCTCTCAGTAATCCAACAACCATCATATCTCTTGCAGCTAAGATGAAGTGGAAGTTACACTAGATGGACATGAAAACAAATTTCTTGAATGGTGTCATTGAAGAAGAAGTGTATATAGAACAACCTCAAGGGTTTGAAGTTGAAGAAAGGAAGACTCATGTCTGCAAGTTGAAGAAGGCTCTGTATGGATTGAAGCAAGCTCCTAGAGATTGGTATGGAAGGATTGATATTTTCCTGATGAGCTTGGGCTTTACCAAGAGTAAATTTGATTCTAACCTTTACTTCAAGGTTATGAATGATGAGCCTGTTATATTGTTGTTGTATGTGGATGACTTATTCTTAACTGGAGAAGAAAATCTCATCATTGATTGTAAGAAGAATCTTGTTGCAGAATTTGAGATGAAAGACCTTGGCCTAATGCACTATTTTTTAGGTCTTGAGGTCTGGTAGAGCCCAAAGAAGATCTTCCTTAAACAAGGAAAGTATGCAGTTGAAATACTGAAGAGATTTGATATGTTGGAGTGCAAATCAATGACTACACCTATGGAAACAAAGTTGAAGCTCTTGGTTGACGCTTTGTCAGAATTGATTGATGCTACATTGTACAGGTAGATCATTGGATCGTTGATGTATCTGACGAACACCAGGCCATATATATGTTTTGTTGTGAACACCTTGAGTCAATTTCTGGTAGAGCCCAGACATGTTCACCTGGTCGCTGTAAAACATGTGATGGGGTACCTTAAGGGTACATTAGATTGTGGTCTCAGCTATTATGGATATCATGACTTCAAACTGAGTGGTTATACCTATTCAGATTGGGCTGCAAGTGTCTCTGACAGTAAGAGCACTTCAGGATGTTGTTTCAGTCTGGGGTCAGCCATGATCTCATGGTAGAGTAAGAAGAAATCAATCATTTCTCTCAGCACGATAGAAGAATAATACATTGTTGCATGATCCGTTAATTGTGAATCCATATGGCTTCGGAAGTTGTTGACAGGTCTATTCGATCTAGAGATGGAAGCAACTGTGATTCTATGTGATAACTAGAGTTGTATAAAGATGACAGAGAACCCTATGTTCCATGACAAGTCAAAACACATAGAGATCCAATATCATTACACTTTGATATGGTGCAAAGAGGAGCCATAAAGGTCCAGTATGTTAGCACGGATGAATAGGTTGTTGATGTGTTGACCAAGCCTCTATCTCATGTAAATTTTGAGCACTTTCGAGATAAGCTTGGTGTAGTCCGAAAGGACCTCCCTCGAAAGGGGGAGTAGAGTTGATGCCAACCTTGTGCTGAATATTTCCAGCTTCATGTTGATGTTGTTGTGATACCAACCTAGTGTTGAATATTTACAGCTTTGTGTTGATGTTGTTGTGATGCCAACCTAGTGCTGAAGATTTTCAGCTTCGTGCTGATGTTGTTGTGATGCCATCCTAGTGCTGAAGATTTCTAGCTTCGTTTTGATGTTGTTGTGATTCCATCCGCATGCTAATGTTGATGAGATACTAGCTTTGTGCTAAATATTTACAGCCTAGTGTTGATGTTGATGATGCTCTAGCCTTAGTGTTATGATGTTGTTGATGTTGATGATGCTTCAACCTTCATGCTCTGATGTTGATGTTGTTGATTATGCTCTAGCCTTCGTGATGTGATGTTGTTGTTGATGATGATGCTCCAGCCTTTTTGTTGTGTTTTTGCTATTTTTGATGTTGTATCAGCCTTGTGTTGTTATTGATGATGACGTATTAGTGTTATACTAATCCATGTTGATGCAGATGATCTAAAAATGATGAAGACTTGTATTCTTGAAAATATTTGCAAGTTTTAAGTCAAGTGTTCTTATGCAAATGGATCAATTTTGCAAAACACAAATTATAGAAATAACACATTCAAGATGAATATAAATAGCAGCAAATAACAATGAACAGAAAAACACATAACACAACAAATGATAAAGGAGTTCACCCCTCTCTTGGGCTACATCTCCTGGTCCAACTTCCAATGGATATTTTGTATTATTTTCTCAAAGTGATAAAATATGTGCTTTACAATTCTTATAATTCCAAATAGATGGCTCCAATAGCTTTAGAACGTCCAAAAACCCCTAGCTAGGCTTTTTCGGCACCTCGTTTGGCCAAAAATTGAAGAAGATATGCTTCCTGGAAGTTCCCCTCCAAACTTGTTGTCTCTGGATCGCCAAAATGCACCTCTGCCTCCTCAACCTAGCCCCCACACACATTTTTGTGTTAAAACTCAGCACCGAGTGCAACTGCACAACAGTGTGAACTGTAGGACGGTTACGTGCCTAGC
>ML816696.1:50141-65818 GCA_009831015.1 Picea engelmannii | reverse complement strand
TCTCATTTCCATGAAAGTCTTTCTGAGATCTTCATCTTCTGTAGGAATATGTTCATGACTCTCTTCATGAGCCATACTTGGTGAATGCCTCCTTGAAGCTTGAGGTGATGATATAATCTTTCTTCTTGAAGGATGAGAACTTGGCTCTACAATTTTACCTTCTCCTCTTGTGAGTTTCAACCTTGTGAGCATCAAAAAACAAAACACTTTCAAATAATCAAGTCTTCAAAAACCTAAGCTCTGATACCAACTTGATCTAAAAATGATGAAGAATTGTATTCTTGAAAATATTTGCAAGTTTTGATTCAAGTGTTCTTATGCAAATGGATCAATTTTTCAAAACACAAATTATATAAATAAGACATTCAAGATGCATATAAACAACAACAAATAACAGTGAATAGAAAAACACATAACACAGCAAATGATAAAGGAGTTCACCCCTCTCTTGGGCTACATCTCTTGGTCTAGCTTCCAATGGGTCTTTTGTATTATTTGCTCAAAGTGATAAAATATGTGTTTTAAAATGCTCAGAATTCCAAATAGATAGCTCCAATGGCTTCAGAACGTCCAAAAACCCCTAGCTGGGCTTTTTCGACACCTCGTTTGGCCAAAAATTGAAGAATATAGGCTTCCTAGAAGTTCCCCTTCAAACTTGTTGTCTCTGGATCGCCAAAATGCACCTATACCTCCTCAACCTAGCCCCCATGCGCATTTTTGTGTTAAAACTCAGCACCGGGCACAATCGCACAACAGTGCGAACTGTAGGACGGTTACGCGCCTAGCCCCTAACCGCCTAGGACCGTGGTCATGTGGGTCATAGGACCGCACGCTCATACGAAAAGGGGCTATGTTTAAAACCAAATGGTAAAGGTCAGGGGGGTGCACACGCTGGTGGTTCCATAACATACACATATGACCGGGGGCCGAAGCTAAGCCCCGGCCCAGACCGCACCCCAACATACAATACAATTCAATTTAAATAAAATTTTAACCGTTTATATTATAAGAACCAAACGGTGGCGCACCGGTTGGGCGGCCTTTCCCAAAGAGTTACCCCTGACCAGAGGTCGTGGGGTCGAATCCGGCCAACAACATAAATTTTAAACCAATGCCAGGGTGACACATGGCGGCCATTGATTGGGCCATGTGTCAACATTCCATTCGCCACCATTGCCATGTGTCATACGCCAACTCATCCACACGACTGCCAACCAACACCTGCCACATGTCGTATGGCTCTTCCATGTGTCGTACGACTCTTCCATGTGTCGTACGGTCCTTCCACGTCAGCATCTGTACAGACTGTACGGACTGTACAGTCAACACATTTTTTTTGCTTGTTTGTCGATTTGAACAAAACACGATATCTCTCTCATCCAACGTTCGTTTGAACCCAAACAAGTTGTGTTGTGTTCGTGATGATGAGGCCTACACTCTTGTTCAATTTGAAGCAATTCCGAGCACTTTGAATTTTGAGCAAAATTTGATCCCCTGGATCAGCAGATGATGATGCCATTCCATCGCCCTATTGTGAATGATGATATTGATGATGAGACAAACTTCCGATGATTTACATATATGTCAGTCAATGTTCCAAATGTTATTGATGTTTCCGCCCTCTCTCTCTCTTGATGTTGTTGTATAATACCATTCTTGTTAAGGGGGAGTGTTGAAATATTGTAACTTCAAAGAGTATTCTATCTATTATTCATTTATTATTCATTAGATCAATCCCCTTTTGTGGATTGATCATGTCGGGCATTGTAATTGACCAAATCCCCTTTTGCGGATTGGTCAAACCCTAAACATATTATGCAAATTGAGAATTCTCCCCCCAGGCAATTTAAAGTGGTTTTAACCACTCAAAAGACAAGTCGGCCCTACCCAGCAAAGAGACACATTTTCAACACCTGCCAGTTTGTATAAATAAAGGAATCCAGTGCTTCATTTGTTCACTCACTCATTCGATCATCCAGAGTGCAAGTTTGGTAGCTGCAGTTGGAGAAGAAGGAAGAGAGAGAGGCGCATTGCTCAATAGAGGATATTCTCTAGTGTTTGGTTTATTATCTTGGCATTGTATTGGCTATCTATATTAGGGAATTTTTTGTTGGGTTTTCTTCCCCATGAGGGTTTCCCAGGATAAATATTGTGTATCTTGTAATTGTGTTTCTCTCAATGATCTTATCTATGCTATGGTTATCTATTAAATTGAAAAGAAACCTAATAATAGTTTAAACCTTAATAGAAGAAGCACAAGAGGTTTCTTGTCAGATTGAGGAAAACCTTAGGTTCGAAGATTCCATCCATTAGATTAACCTCTTGAAAAACAATTACTTCTAGGAACCAATTGATGAGAGCATGATAGAACTAGATCCTGACCTCCTAGAAATCCTTGAAGTGGAATATAGTGCTTACTCTAGAAAATGGAGCACAGGTTTCACGAATATGGAAGATGCTTTCTTATTTTCTCAACAAAATGAATCTCCTGAGGATATGGAACCCACTCAAGACATGTTTGGAACACCTGAGGATGAAGATGTTAAATACTCCTTGCCTCAAATTTATGAGGATGACAGTCTTGAAGAAGAATCCCCTTTTGTCTACCAAGTAGGAAGCATGGGAACAAAATATGGGGAAACTGCACCTTTTTACGTTACCCTCTAGGAAAATGATTCCCTCCTCCATAACTATGTTTTTGACCCAAATTATCCTAGTAATATTATGACCGAAAGGGTCATGCACCAATTAGGTCTAAGCATATCACAGCCAAACACACAAGAAGGCTTTACACGAGGCATTATTAAGGACCTAAGTGTTGTTTTCCATGCTTGCCCTGATGCTCCTTTTACTATTGATGTATTGGTAGTAGATTCTCTAAGAAATTGGGGGATCATACTCTGTAAGGACCTTATATAAAACTTGACCGAAATTTTCCAAAACCAAGGGTCTAAAGCTATCATACCTCACTCTAAAGGAGGATTGTTTACCCTTCACAAAGAACCTATTATAGGATGCCTAATTGAGACCCCTGGTGAACCAGTTGATCAAAAACATAGTTACCAACTTAATGAGAATTGTGACCTCAAAACGAGAACTCTAGCCCTTAAAACCCATATTTTTCCATAAAAAACAAGAAAATTAACCCCCAAATCAAAAAGTGGTGCTACTAGTAGCACCATTTTTTGTAATCGGGTCAAAATTACAACTTTTTTAAATCATGGGATTAAATGATGAAATGGCTTCTCAAACAAACCTTAAAATCAACCCCCAAATCAAAAAGGGGTGCTATCGGTAGAACCATTTTTTGTAACTAGGTTAAAATTAAAACTTTTTTCAAGCATGGGCTTAAAGGATAAAATGGTTTCTCAAAAAAACTCTAAAATCAACCCCCAAATCAAAACGTGGTAATATTGATAGCACCAATTTTTCTGACTGGGTCAAAATTACAAGTTGTTTCAAGCATGGCCTTAAAACATAAAATAGTTGCGTAGGAAAACCTTAAAATCAACACCTAAATAAAAACATATGTTGGCACAGGGGTAGACTCAGGGTTCAACGCTACAACAGTGCACCAACAAAACCCTAACTACTGACCCTTTCGACAACATCTATGGAGCAGATGAAGTCTCACCCGAGGTAGAGGCAGGGGTGGTTGCAGGAATCAAATGTCTACAACCTTAGTTGGGACACAGATCTGTGATTCTAAAACTTAACAAAGCACTCAGCAGTTAACATTCATCAATTTCTAGTCTTTAGTTACAGCGCAGTTAAACCCTAATTACAGAACATCGTAATATTCAACCAGATCTAGCATCTAGCATCACTTAGCATGACAAAACAGATTAGATCTATCATATTCAAGCTCTACGCACATTCATACACGTCAGATCCATCATTTACTCTTACCATTAAGCACAAAGAAATAACAGATCTACCTATCATATATCAAATCATTGAGCAAGTGAACATATAAACACATCAATACATTGCTCAAAGCAGAGCAACACAACATCTACATGGTTCACCCCCACCCTGGGGCTACGTCCACCAACTCTTCATCTTATTTATTAGCTTCTTCCATCAGTTACATGCACAGAGCCACAAAAACCCAACTCCGCATAGGACATGAGATCTACGCGCACCTCACCATATCCTCCTTCCCTGAGCTAGGTCTAAGCATAAAGCCTTCTTAAAATCACGTTAACTTAGGTCTGCAAGTTCTTAGCACACAGTAAGCACAAAGCCTTACAAATATTGATCACATAGATTTGATTCTAGCACTTAGCCGTTCATCTCGATCACCACTACTTACATCGCCTAGATTCTATTTATACTTTACAAAATAGGCCTAAACATGGGTAAACCCATGGGCTGACATCCCATACCCATTACATAATCCCGAATCCCAAAAAGGGCCCCAAAAGGGGCCAAGATCCCATGATCTCTGCTTTGTCTTGCGCTCTGCCTTTGACAACCTAGCGAAGTCCCAAAATTAGGTCAAACATGACCAAGAATCCACAAAACTTGGTCAAGGGCCAACATGCCCCCAACACTCACTTGTGACTCGTCCTGAGTCACTCTGATCTAACTAGTTCTAATTCAAAATCTTCGAGCTTGGCTTGAGCTACTTCGACTTTCTGTTGTGCCACAACTTCCTATTCAGTGAACTCTTGTATGACTGCTTCGTTGACAGGTCCCTCTAGGCGTTGTTCAACTATAGTGACAACTTGCTCCAGTTCCACTCCTCGGCCTTCGATCTATGTGAACAGTTGGTAAGACTCATCCTGTACTGGTTGGAGCCTCTGATTTACTTCCATAACTCTACTCTAAATAATGTGGACCTGTTGTTGGGAAGTGTGCTACTCTTGGGATCGCTTCATTCTTTCCACAGTTGACAGGGGCTTCAACTGCACATGTATTGTTTCTGCTTGATACTTCACCTCTTGGAGTTGTGACTCCAGTGCCTTCAGTTCTATATTCTCAATTATTCGTTCATAGGTTTGGGCACTGCAATCAGTCAATTGCTTACATTCCATGGCAAGGGCCTTTATTCTCTCAACTGTGCTTCGAGTAGTTTCTTCTCTTTTGTCCCTCACATCCTACGGGGTGTTGGGCACTGCGTGGAGCTCTAAGTCTGTTGTTCATTGTTGTAGCTACTGGATAGCTTCTGCGAGTTTCTCTACTTGGTGCATGACTCGGTCTTCTTCTTGTGTCTCTAAGCCCATCACAGAATAGATGGATCTGTTGACTGCTTCTTTCACTTCGAGTTGCTCTGCGAGCAACTGTTCTTTTTCTTATTTCATCTGTACTTTGTCTTCTTCAAACTTTTCCTGGAGAGCAACCATCTCCTGCTTTGCAATGCTGTGTTGTTCTATGATTAAGCCTTGCACTTGCTTCAAGTCTTAGGTGGCTTGTTTTGTTTCTTCTTGAGTGCTATGAAGGAAAGCTTTGGTCGCATCAGCTAGTCAGTGGAGTTGGGCTGGCTCATCTCCCAACTCTGGTTCTCCTGATGGAAGGGGAACAGTGGACACTATGTAGCTAGACTGGAGGGCCTATTGTACCCCTCATAGTTCTACCTCATTTCTATCGTACATTTCCTCCTGATTAGCTTCTTGCTTCTCCACGATTTCCAGCGAAGCGTCGTTGAGAGATGCTAGGATGAAGTCAAAATCATCAGCAGTAAGCACAGTCTTCATCTTGGTCACGGTGGCTTTTGATTTCTTCCGGGAATAAGTTTTTGTTGGAAACACCTACCACACTTAAAGGGGGGGTGAATGAGTGTGGGGCTCTTTTTCCCAAAGATTCCCTCTTACACAAAACTCCTTATTTAACATTCAACATTTACTCATTACTCATTGTTGTCATTTATAACCAGTTAGATGTGAACATCAATCATATCAGCAATAGTCAATGTGACTATATCTCCCAATCAATAATCACATCAATGTGACTATCTCTCCCCCTTTGACATCAATGGAAAAGGGACATTCTCCTCTTGGGACTGCTCCACCTGTCTTGTTGTCGCTGAATAATATCTCCCCTTTTGAACAAGGGATATCAATCTGATGTAATGTTGAAAATACATTTCTCATGCTCCCTCTATGATCATCGCTCTCCCTAGAATCATGCCTCTATGCTCTTTCTTCAAATATAGGGCTCTTTTCTAGGTATGCATCTGATAAATATCTCCTCCTAGAGTCATGGGAAGAAGAATGACTCCCCCTATGGATATGTCTCCCCCTATCTTCTCTTTCAATCACGATCCTTGGACCTGTCCATGCATCAACCTTTGCCATACCATTCATTATGAAGCAAAATATTAACCAAATACATTATGTGCCAAAATGTGTGCTCATCACACATAATATCTATGTACATCAACCATGTACATCATCATTATGCAATATACCAAAATATATTGTCCATGGAATGTATCAATCATATGCCTCTATCAATATTCCAACATGTGCATCCATCAATATGCCAACCATGTGCATCTATCAACAATACCATCTATGAGTGTATCATCATGCATCATTACTTGCACCAAGCAAGTATATCAACCATGCATCAACAAGATATGACTCCCCAATTATGTACAACATGAATATCAACTCAACTCACCAACTACATGTCTCAATATGTACCCCAACCACATGCAAAATGCATGCACCATGATAACCAACATATGCTTCCAATAATACATCATAAGATATATCAATGAAACTCAAATATGCACTAGCCATGTACCCTAACAGATCAACATCAATTCATTCTCATGGGTTAGTGCCATGCACCCAAGATTTATTTTACATCGTCACCTTACATGATCTAACATAGAACCATGAAAAACCTGCAACAAACAGTGTCAGAATCCTGCAATAAACAATGTCAGACCCTACATCACAGAGATATACCATCACATCAAACTCCAATCCCGTGCATAGCCCTTTTCTTTAGGCTTCACCACATATACGCGATTTGTTTCACAACAGCTCGCGTATGTACGTGACTAATACCACTATCACCCACGTATGCCTCAGTAGATGAATTATTTGAGCTTCCCTTCAATTTTTCATCATGTTCTGGCTGTTCTGTCTTCTTCACCCACTTATGTAGAGGTTCCTACTTCTCAAAACTTGAGCTATGAGCATCCATCTTTTCAAATATGTCTCCCTTTCTTACTTCATTCCTTCTTCTAGCCATGCTATGTGAAGTCCTCATCATGGAATTTCTTCTTGTGTTCCAGCACTCCTGGGATTTATTGCCAAATCCACTATAGTTGTAGCATCTCATGGTGTTATAGTGAACAGCAAGATGTCCTACTTGATCACATCTCCAACATATTATGGTGTTATAGAATCTTCCATTATATCTCATTTCATAATATCTGCATTCAAAATCTTTGTGACCATATCCATTACATGAATAACAATGCCCATGAAAAATACTTTCATACCTTTGCTTTGGTGTCCCAAGAATAGCTTCTTGATGTCTTCCTTGCTTTTTTCTTTTGAAATTTTCTTTCCCTTGTGTAGAAGGTTGTTTTGTAACATTGTCTTCCTTCTTTGATGTACTTTCCTCATGCTTCTTTGAGGTGCTTTCTTCAGCATGTGTATCTTTTCCTTTGTATCCAAGACCTGATTTATCACATGGTGATCTTTGACTTTCCAAGATCTCATCCAAGATTCTTGAGCTATTCAAGAATTTGTTTGATTTTTCTACCTTCTTTCTAAGGTCAACAATTTCAGCTTCTAACTTACAACATGACTCTTCCTTTTCAATTATTTGATCCTTCAATAATTCCTCTATCCTTTTGGCTTCTTCAATTTGGTTCTTGAGATGGACAATAATTTTAAATTTTTTGCTAATCTCATCCTCTACCTTCATATCTTCTTTCTCGTTCTTTAGTCTTGTGATCTCTTCTTCCTTTTATTCTAATTTAGAACTCTCTTCTTGTTCTTTGAGCATTCCCTTTAAATTCAAGATGTACCTTTGACTTCTCCTAAGAAACTTCTTAGTGTTATCCGAAAGATAGTTATAGTGTGTATAAAAATGAACACTTATATATCTATATAAACCCTCTTCAATTTCCTTTTGAAGTTCCAATAGATTTTCTTCTATTCTTTCCATGGGATAACTATCATCAAACTTTACACAAATTGTTTCTAGATCATCTTCTTCACTTGAGAAAAATTCAACATCATCACATTTTGAATCATTGCAATCAAGAGTCTTTGGAGATTCTTTACCTTCAATATATTCCTTCTTGCCAACATCATCACATGATTCTTTGCCTTTATTTGAAATCTCTCCAAGATCTTCATTTGTGCTAACATCATCACTTGATTCTTTGTCTTCATTTGAAATGTTTTCAAGATCACATCTAGAAATAATACAATCAAGGGCTTTTGATGATTCTTTACCTTTGATAATCTTGATGGAGTGGTCTTCAATTTCTTCCTTCTCCTTATTGCTTTGATATGTCTCATATAGCTTTAGCCATAGATCCTTGGCGGAAGTGCATTGTCCCATTCTCTCTTTGATAGGGCTTGAGATTCCACTAAGAATGGTCTTGAGAGACAATGCATCATTTTTCTTTCCTTCTCTTTGAGCTTCAAACTTTGACTTGTTCTTCAACGAAACTGATCCACCAATGGTTGCCTTCCAAATAGCTGCTCCCATTGTCTTCAAATGTAATCTCATCTCTATTCTCCAAGTAGAATAGTTTTCCTCATCAAGGATTGGAAATTCATCATCCATTTGTGTGTCTATGGATCTTCTTCAATCTTTTTAAGGCTTGTAGTGAAGGCCTGCTCTGATACTAATTGTTGGACACACCTACCACACTTAGAGGTGGGGGGTGAATGAGTGTGGGGTTCTTTTTCCCAAAGCTTCCCTCTTACACAAAATACCTTCGTTGATATTCAATATTTACTTATTACCCATTGTTGTCATTTATAACCAGTTAGATGTGAACATATATCAGCAATATATCATCAACAAGTCATCACCACAAGGAACACAAAGAACACAAGATGTATGTACAATTTTTCTTTTTAATATGGATAACAATCTGGAGGTTTTCCAGCAACAACTGAATAGAGTACAACTCTACAAGAGCACCAACTCTATAATGAAAGACTCGGCTTACACCCTCAACACCAACTGAGATGAGGCAAAAATCCTCAACAGATACCAATCTGTCAACATGTACCCGACATGTCAGTAGTGTAGCCAACGTGTGTACGTTCTCTAGCTCACTATAGCCCGCGTATGTACGCGGACAGTGTATACAACAACCTGCGTATACCTTCTGAGATGTTAGGGTTTATCCTTCAAGATCAACTCAAATCATCTACAAACAATATATCATTATCTTCTATCTCTGAATGTCCAATCTAACTACCAGCCAGTCACAACACATCCAAGCTCTCCAATAGCTTTATCATGCTCCACAACAAATCAATATGAATGCTATCTCATTCATGTATAAAAAACTAGTATACCATAGCAATCATTTCACCATGGAATCAAAAGAGTATTTCTTACTCCATCAACCAAATCAACCAAAATAAACCATATCATAGAAGCCATACCAAGAATTCCCTAAGCATTCACAACACATCAAACAATAGTATCGATCAATACAATAATGTAACCATACTAGTGTCTCAGTGATAGATCAGAGGCCATAGAATGAAAATTTGGAACCTGCCTCATCATCCAACAACTTGGCACCAGCTCAAACACAAATCTCCATGATTTTATCCACTGTACACTCCCTACACACAGTCAGCTTGTGTATACCTTCAATGTATACGCACGCTATACACAGACAGCCTGTGTATACATCAGAAACTAGGGTTTCTGAAGCTCCGAGAATTTGTTCATCAAGATCTCTAACATTGCCGAAACTTTGATGCGTCCATGAGATCCTCCTCTCGCTCTCTTCCTCAGAATACATCTTCAATCATGCTCAAGAGATCCACACCAATAAGATGCTCTCACAAGAAGCTCTCCATCAATACTCCAAAAGATATTCACAAGAAGCTCTCCATTTATCCACAAAAAAGATGATCTACAAGAGACCATAACTATCTTATTTATACTTTCATCCTCTAGGTTACTTAACCCATTTTTAGGTCACTTAACCCATTTCTAGGTTACTTAATCTATTTTCCTTATTTTAAGGTTAACCGCTTTCCATGAATAGAAAGTTCTCCAATACTTTATCATTTAAATATTCCTTCTTGATTTTGTCACCTTACTTTATTATTTAAATAATCCACCTTGACTTTGTCACTTTAATTTATCATTTAAATAATGATTTCTTCTTTTCAAGCAATTTGACTTCTTTGACCTTGGGGGATTCAAGCCTTCATATGGGGGTCCTCCAACTTCGTAGAGCCATAACTCTCAAACCATGAGGATTTATGTGACATTCCACATACAACCGGAAATGACATGAAAAGAATTATCCATCCAGGATAGTTTCACCAACAACTTCATTGATATTAATCTCATTATTCTACATACAAGCATGGGTCCTCCAACCATTCTTCTAGGATAACTCAATCCGCAAAGTGTCTTCCCGTGAGGGATTTCACCATAAGGGGACCACTTTGGAGTTCATCCATTTGTGCACCTTATCAATCATGATAAGACAATAATGATTTATCTTTGCATCAATTCATCACTGCATCATATATATCAATGACAACTCATTGATCCATCTTCATCGATTGGTTTCCACTTGACATCTATCATTTTCATCAAGGAAAATACATATACATTTTTTCATCAATCAATCAAGCCTATCAATCAATCCATCACTTGACATAAATCAATGACATCATTCAATCACTTGACATCAATCAATCAAACCATTGGCATCAATGACAACATGATCCAACAATCTCCCCCTTTGGAATTGATGGCAATACCAACATTGATGTCAATAATTGGTAATTGGTGTTGACATCAATGTTGGTATTGTCATCAATGCCAAAGGGGGAGATTGTTGGATCATTTTGTCATCGATGCCAATAGTTTGATTGATTGGTGTCAAGTGATTGACTGATGTCATTGATTGATGTCAAGTGATGGATCGATTGATAGGCTTGATTGGTTGATGAACAAATGTATATGTATTGTCCTTGATGAGAATGATATATGTCAAGTGGAAACCAATCGATGAAGATGGATCAATGAGTTTTCATTGATATATATGATGCAGTGATGAATTGATGCAGAGATGAATCATTATTGTCTTATCCTGATTGATAAGGTGCACAAATGGATGAACTCAAAAGTGGTCCCCTTATGGTGAAATCCCTCACGGGAAGACGCTTTGCGGATTGAGTTATCCTATAATAATGGTTGGAGGAACCATGCTTGTATGTGTAATAATGAGATGAATATCAATTAAGTTGTTGTTGAAACTATCATGGATGGATAGTGCTTGTCATGCCATTTATGGTGGTATGTAGAATGTCACATAACTCCTCACGGTTTGAGAGTTATGGCTCTATGAAGTTGGAGGAACCCCATATGAAGGCTTGAAGCCCCCAAGTTCAAAGAAGTCAAAGTTCTTGAAAAGAAGAAATCATTTGACATCAATCAATGACATTAGTCAATCACTTGACATCAATCGATCAAACCATTGGCTAGGCGCACTACACCATTCTGGATGGAGGATACCTTATAACCTCACATTCCCTTTCCAACATCATCATATGTATCCTTGATCTTCTGTGCTAGCACGCGATCTGTGGTTTTTCCTGGATAGAAATACTGCGGGTCGGGTCCTTGTATACTTAATCCCGTGATCATATGGATCAATGTTAGGTTGATTGTAATATGACAATCTAACCATAAGTATCTGCCATGGTAACATGAAAGTAATATCTTGACACAGGCGTTCACTTCCTGGTGCCTTCTGAAGTGTGGGATCTTCATTACATTTAACAGGGTGGATTGCGCGAGATTCATCATCCATGGCTGGGGGATTATCTTTGAGTTCTTCCCCTTCATCCTGGTAAGGTATTTATACGATGTGATCATACTGTAGTTCTTACGATCTCTGAGGTTGAAGTCACTGAACTTCAATGCTATGATATTGTCCTGTTGTACTCGAACTGTGTGTATCCCCTTAGGGAGGTACGCAGTAACCATGGTGTACTCGAAGTCTCTTGGAACACTATCTCGACTCACTGCACCGGCTAGAGGAGGGATGTAATTGGGAAATATGGTCAGGATCATCTTCGCATTTGCTAGGTCATCTCTGTGTTTGGTTCGCTTTTCTTCTGATGGTTGGGATGGTCCGACTCCGTGAGCACTCGATGGAGAGGCTTGCACTCCTCTCATCGATGATGCCTGTACACCCTCAGACAACATTCTTTCGGACATGGTTCTCTCAGTCATGAGGTCGATGAGTACTTCCTTCGTAGAATCTTCAAGTGCACTAAGTTATTCGGACATACATGCTCTTGGTTGAATATCTCGAGTTCGAAGAGTAACTACTCAACGCAATGAGGTAGAGGGAAATAGCGCGATGATCACTATGAAAAATCAACTATTCTGTGAGCTCAGATAGTCACGGTTGGAAAAATTGTTCTCGTTGCATGGCGTGACGGGATAAATAGATTACTTGGCAACAAATCTCTTGCAATGGTTGAAAAGCCTTCATTAACTCAATTATGTCTGTTATGGTGCATTCCCAACGGTCTAGTGGCGAAATTTCTGACCATTAATTCCTTTCTACCCGTTTGGGTCGTCGGTCGAGCGGTTATACTGTTCCCAATGGCTATATTGCTTCGCCATGGCGAAGTGCCATGTGACGCAGTTCTGATATCCCGACGAAGTTCCAATTTTGAAAATTTTCCTTCTGTGAAGTTCCTTTTAGAACCTTCTATAAATTTTCGATCTTAGCTCTACTCTTACCTAGTTTTCTAGCCTTATTTCCGGTGAGCTTCGGCTTGGAATTCCTTTTTCCATTCTGATTCTTATTTTCTTTTGGTAGAGTAACTTCGCGCTATTGAGATTCCTTCCTATACTTCAGGGGTAATACTTCATGTGTTTCTAGAACAGGTACTTCGGTCTTCTATGGGTCTTCTAGTGTTCTTCCCACTTCGACATCTAAGTCTCCAAGTTTAAATAACTTTGCTCAGTTCTCCTTTTCTTCAATCAATTGTGTGATCCTCCTAGTCATGAAATATTTTAACTCTTGCTTCTTTTGTTCTAAGACTTCTTCTTCTTTCCTTCTGGCCTGATCTCCCTCAATCCAAGGTTTTCCTAGTAACATGGCAAATGGAGCGTTGTTCTCAATAAATTTAACAACTTCAAATTCTTCCTCTGTCGAAGTTACATTGGCACTCATAGATATCTGGGTAAGTATTCCACATAGGGTTATCAACTTTCCTCTGAATAATCCTATTCCTCCCAATGAAGGGATCATAGAAGGCTTTCCTAGGATTTCCCAATTTCTTTTTGTCATGATATTCACCCGTGTTTCCGAATCCAGAACATAGTCAATGTCGAAGTCTCCTATTATTACTTCAATGCACTCCTTTTCTTCGAATATCTATGGTAAGATGACATCTCGATGGTCATTCAGGGTTTCTTTCATCTGTAGTAATACTTTTTCTAATTCTTTATGGGGTTCTACCATAGTCTCAGTTGCTTGACCTTCCTCATGGTCTTCTTGTCTCGTATTCATCCTTTCAACCTTAGCAATCATTCTAGGGAAATACAAAACTTCATGGTCCATAGATTTGCAACATAGGAAACTAGGTCTTCTACCAAGGCATTCCTTAGCCAGATGCCTCGGTCTTTTGCAATTGTAACAAAGGGTTAATCCTCTCTTTCTCTTAAATGATCCCCAACCTTTCTTATAGTGCACGCGAGGATCATGGTAGCTAACCTGCAACAAATTCTTTCTAGGATCCTGCATCCATTTGTTAGTCCAAACATTCTCTCTATGCATAGGTATAACATATCTTTCACTATTCTTATCAGATCTACTCATATCAAATCTTTTTTCTTCTATCAGTGCCCTAGTTTTCAATCTAGGACAAATCTTATCAAACATACCTAGATTCATACTTTAGAAACAAAAATTTCCACTTATCTTACTTCTACAGAGCACACAGCTTACAGGTCTTACCTCTTTAGTCTCACTTTCACCTTTGTTAGGGCACAAAGCTCCCAGATCTTACCTTTTTTCTTCAGATCAGACTTATTTTCTTAACACAGAGCTTCACAGATTGAGTAGAATACTGAGCATTAGACCGACAGATCTATGCATAGAGCTTTCACAATTTTAGATCAGATCTTCACACAAAAATTAATTTTCCTTAGTTCCCAGCAATCATAGTATTAGGTCTCAGCAATGTAACCATTTGTTGGCACAGGGGCAAACCCGGGGTTCAACGCTACAATAGCGAACCTACAAAACCCTAACTACCGGCCCTTTCGGCAACACCTGCGAAGCAGATGAAGTCTCACCCGAGGTAGAGGTAGGGGTGGTTGCAGGACTTAGATGTATGCAACCTTAGCTAGGACATATATCTATCATTCTAACATTGAACAGAGCACTCAGTAGTTAACATTCATCAATTTCCAGTCTTTAGTTACAATGCAGTTAAACCCTAATTACATAACATCACAGTATTCAACCAGATCTAGCATCTAGCAGCACTTAGCATGACAAAACAGATCAGATCTAGCATATTCAAGCACTAAGAACATTCACACAGGTCAGATCCAACATTTACTCTTACCATTAAGCACAAAGCAATAACATATCTACATATCATTCATCAAAGCACTATGCAAGTGAACATATAAACACATCAATACATTGCACAAAGCAGAGAAACACAACATGTACATGGTTCACCTCCACCCTAGGGCTATGTCCACCAACTCTTCATCTTCTTTATTAGCTTCTTCAATCAGTTACATGCACAGAGCCACAAAAACCCTACTTCGCATAGGACAGGAGATCTGCACGCACCTCGCCATATCCTCCTTCCCCGAGCTAGGTATAAGTACAAAACCTTCTTACAATCACTTGCACTTAGCTCTACAAGTTCTTAGCACATAGTAAGCACAAATCCTTACAACTCTTGATCACATAGATCTGATTCTAGCACTTAGCCATTCATCTCGATCACCACTACTTACATCATCTAGCTTATATTTATACTTTACAAAATAGGCCTAAACATGGGTAAACCCATGGGCCAGCATCCCATACCCATTACATAATCCTGAATCCCAAAAAGAGCCCTAAAAGGGGTCGAGATCTCGCGATCTCTGCTTCGTCTTGTGCTCCGTATTTGACAACATGTCGAAGTCCCAAAATTAGGTCAAACATGACCAAGAATCCACAAAACTTGGTCAAGGGACAACAACATGAAGCTACCTAAAGAAAAATGTTTTTTCTAAACGCTAAAATTACAGCTAATTACAACCTAATTCAAACTATGGCCTTGACAACAAATCCCTACACAAATAAAAAAAAACCTCAAAATTTGATCCTAAATGGTCACTTGAAAATTTATTTACTAACTTCTTCTTCTTTAATTTATATTAAAAAATAAATAAAGAGAAAAGAGAAAATCTTCACAAATATATATATTTTTAATGAAGACAAAAACACATTTAAA
>ML816696.1:12571-30138 GCA_009831015.1 Picea engelmannii | reverse complement strand
GAGGAGGATAATATTTGGGCCAATGACACTCTGTTTCAAAGTGATGAAACATACAAACTTCTCTTTGAATGTCTTCACCCTCCCCTGGTCTCTTCCCCTCTGGACACTAACCTCTTGACGTCTACCCCCCAACAATCTCTCTCGTTCCCCCCAAAGCCACTCCTACACTGCATGGAGAAGTTGTTTACCCCTAAAGCTTATGTCGATCCTCTCCCCACGCCGCCTCCTGACTCCCTGCTCCCCACTAGTTACTCTAACCCCAGCTTTCCTCCTCAGCCACCTCTAGACCAATGTTCCATCTTACCTTCCCCTTACCCTACACACTCTCCCCTACCATACAAAGGAGATGGGTGAAATAATCTCTCGAGAGCCAGAGGTCAATCTAATCATCTTTAGAAGACCTGTAAGTGAGACAAACCCTTACAATTTTCACTCTTGGGTAGGATGTTTCCAGGGACAAAATCTCAAGACTTGCCAAATGTGCCCTTGTAGCAAAGTTCTTCTACATCAAAATGAATAATGTGCGCCTTTCCCGGTGGATACTAGATTTATGGAAACCACTCCTTGGTTACAGCTCGAGGGTTAGCCTCCTTTTCAACAGTTGGTTCATCTTCCATTTCCTCTCTGAAGAGGATCTGCAGGTAATTTTAGCCTCCCCCTGGATTTTAGACAAAGGTGTCCTAATGCTCAAATGTTGGACTCCAGGTTTTAACCCCTACACCAGTACCTTCTCCAAAAGGAACTTATGGATGATTCTGCCTGACCTCCCGATTGAAATTTGGTCACTTCCAATTTTGAAAGCGCTTGGTAATGCATCAGGGAATTTTATCTACTTTGACCCCCGCTCTCTCAGTTGGTCAAACAAAAAAACGGCTTGGGTCTTAACTAAATTCGACCTAGAACTTGGCCTACCGGACTCCATTGAACTTTGCTTAGGCGATCACACATTTAGGCAACCCATTGACTACTGGAGGGAACCTTTCCACTATTTTTTCTACAGGCAGACTGGGTACTTAAGGAAATTTTGTCCGTCTTCAAAGGCTCCACCTCCTTGCCCCTCGGAGCTCCAGACTAGATCTTCTCCCCTTCAAACCCTGAGAACTGATTCTTTCCTTGGTAAGATGAATACTTTCTTCCCTACCTTCTTTTTTAATCTCACTAAGGTTGAATTACAATACTTGAAAGATAATGAGTCTTGGGTCCTCGAAATTTTTGGTGATTTTTGGAAACTCCTCTTGGACAAGTTGGACTCCTACACTCATGTTTTTCCTAATGAAGCCCATTCCCCAGAATTCCCCTCCCACCCCACACAATCCGCTCCCTTTCCCACCCCTATTTCTTGCCCCTGCTCTAACCCCTACCCCACAAAAGACTCAGAACCCCCTTCCCTCCCTTCACTTCCACAATTCGTTTCCCCCTCACCTCCTCTCCCTTCGACTTCCACCCACCCCTACTTTTTCAACCCCCCTCCCGAGAAAGGCTCCTATCCCACCCTCTCACTCACCACTCTTTCCCCCATTCCACTCATAGTCACACGCTCTTATACCACCCCTCCCCAAGATTGGCCTAATGTCACTATAAGGAAAGGTCACTCCAGACCTCCCAAAAAACCCCCAGGTTTAGTGGAAGGTGGTCTAGATGGTTTCAATAAAACTGATCCCCCCCTCTTTATTTTCTCCTCCTCTGCTTCTGACCCAACCAACCTCTCTCCTATGGCCCTTAGAGCACCCCGGTCACCCACCATAGTCTCCTAATGCTCCTCCTTTCCCTCAATATATGTGGGTTTGGAAGCCCCTTAAAGATAGCTTCCTTCAAGAGATTACTTACTAAGATTAAACCCAATGTTGTCTTCCTCCAAGAAACCATGGTTCTGGGTGAGAAAGCAAAGGAAATTTTCCTTCAATGCCTTCCCCATTGGTCCACTATTGCAGTTGACTCACTCGGTCACTCTGGTGGCCTTCTCACTGGGTGGAACTTCGATGTGGTAGACTTACAAGTGGTAGGCACTTCAGCAGGAATCTTATCTTTTGGCAGAGTTAAGTCTTCAAAGTCTTTCTTTAATCTCCTCAACTACTACAATCCATACAAAGATCGGGAGCCCTTCTATCAAGCATTATTTGATTCATGCCTCCTCTATGCAGATAACCTGATTATAAGGGGCGATCTCAACCTTACCCTCTCTACTAATGAAGTGTGGTGTGAGTCTACTAGAACATATCCATTGGCCGGTTTTTTTGAGTCCCTTCTCTTCAGGTCTGGTCTTATCGATCTCCATCCCTTTGTCATCTCTCCCACCTGGCGAAATGGGAGATCCGGGCCCACTGGTATTTCTAAACACCTTGGACAAACTAGTCGAAGGCCATCATCATTTCAGGTCTTGGGTATAATTCTCACATATTTCATACCACCATCTGATATGCTTGCATTTCGATGGTTCCCCTCAACCATGGGCAACTCCTTTAAAGTTCAACAACACTTGGATAACAGATCTCAACTTCAAGGCACTTGTGAATAATACATGGTCAGACTTACAGGGGTGGGAAGAGTTATACGCCATATGCCTTCTCTGTGGAAAGCTCAAATTCCTAAAAGAAAAAGTCGTAAACTGGCAACACTTTAAGAAACAGACTTTAAATGCCGACCTGGCACACATAGAAAATCAAATCACAACATTGTTTGCCAACAATTCATCTCATATTCTAGAGGCAGAGGAACTTATTTTACTACAGGAACTTTCACAAAAGAAGCACGAAATTTTATCAATGGAAGAGGCTTCTTGGAGACTTCGAAGTCGGGTGATCTGGATTAAAAAAGGAGACAAAAACACTAGTTTTTTCCACAAATATGCAACTCAGATATGTTGTCACAACACAATATGGGATCTTCATGATGCAGAAGGGAATCTATACTCCTCTGACAGTGATTTACATCAGTTAGCCTACAACCATTTCAGAACTCAATATAAATACTGTAACACCCTATTTCCCTCAGTCTATAAAAATAATTATGCTGGCCAAATACTGTGGCAAACTCAAAGATGTGAATGTGTGATTCTGGATGGACCTTAGTATACAAGGTCGACGAATGTAAATTAACATTGTGTGTGTGTGTGTGTGTGTGTGTGTGTGTGTTGTAGGACTGCTGGGAGGGGGATGTGCTGAAAAAAAGACCACGATGGCTAAAGAAAGGTGGTGGAAGGCACTTGGAATGGTGGCAGTAAATTCCACCGAAACCAATACCATATTTGGTCTTCACTGGCCTAGAGAACCAAGAGTGGCTCACTGGCCTCGAAATGAATTACTTGCCAGGTTGGTAGGTGAAGAGGCTCCTCATGAGTTAATGAGGGATGGGGGTGAACCGCCCATCCGTGGAGGCCTCAGACCTGACCACCGCGGGAAAATTCGTGCTACACGCAACCTCGCCGGAAAATAAAAGGCAGGTAAAAGGTGTGGAAGGGACGAACGCGAGGGACATATCGTAGGAAAAGATTGGAAGAATTCTAGAAGAAAATACAGAGTGAGTGATAGTAGAGAAGAAGGAGAGTAACCTTCATTCTCGATCGCTGAAGAATAGAGACAGAGAGTCTCAAGCATCGTGGTCTAGCTTGGGGGTGGCTAGTGGTAAATTCATTTGGAGTCGTTGAGCCTATGGTTGGGTGGAAACGAGCACCCCTCTCAGCAGTTGCATCAAACCCGATGTTTTTCTTATAGTGTTATATCTTGTATCTTGAATTTAAATATTCTGACATGTATGCTCATGGTTTGTGAAATTATGAATGATTTCAGTATAAAACTGTCTGTACGGTGTTTTGATCAGAAAGGGTAGTTGCATGCTTATAGTGGAACGACCACATACAACTTATATATATATATATATGAATAAGTGCAGTTTTTCAGGTCTTCTTTCGGGAAAGTTCCCTCACTCTATAGAGCTGGGGTAAGTGCCTAGAAAGGACTACCTTCACAGTAAAAACCTTGAGCTTTCTCACTACCAGTCACAGAAGCTAATAGCTTAGAGATTTTAAGAGGACCTTCCAGTTAGGTCTTCAAACCTAGTGAAATTTACCCAAGGGCCTGAAGAAGGAATTAATGGCGTAGTTTTTAAAATCCTGCATGGGAGGGAATGGTATTCTTAGACTTCGATATTTCAGAGTTTCGACACCCAGGGTGTCTAGGTGCGAGTCCTTTTGTACTCGTGAGTCTTGAAACCCCAACCCGTGAAATCCTGAAATGACAGCGTGTGGATGAATTAAGGACCTTTCGGTGGTTCAGTACCCAGGATACCCTTCCTCTTGCTAAATGCACGAATGAGATCCTTTCGTAGGATCTAAGTTCTGTTACGACCATTAAATGGGATGAAGGAATGCAGGCGTTAATGCCTCAACCCCTTTTTAACCTTCGTAAGTAGCGAAGAAATCGGGACCATCGATTTCAAGACCCATGGGAGTACCTGGACCGTCCAACTGTAGAGTACACGTGGTGGCCGGTAAGCGTTTCGGCTTTTCGGCACCCAGGAGATCAGAGGGTAAGAACTCTTGTCCTAACGACTCGCGAAATCTCGACATATGAAATCCCGAAATGCTAGTGTGTGGGTAACTTATGAGTTTTCGGAGTTTCGGCACGCGGGGTACCTAAGTGCAAGTTCTCCTATACTCGCAAGTCCTGAAACCCCGATTCATGAAAACCTGAAATGACGGCGTGTGGATGAGTTAGTATGTTTTGGTGTTTCAGAACCCGGAATACCCAAGGGAGTATTTGCTTGTACTCGCAAGTCCCGAAACCATGACTTGTGAAATCCCAAAATGATAATAGTATGGAGAAGATATAAGATCTCGGAGTTTCGGTACTCGAGATATCTAGAGGCGAGTCCCTTGTACTCGCAAGTCCCGAATCCCCGACCCGCAAAATTCCGATGGGTGATATCTCAAAATAGATGCACAAGTTTAAGAGTTTGTATTTCAGAGTTTCATCTCCCAGAAGGTCTAAGTACGAGACCTCCTGTCTGCGCGTGTCGCGAAACTTCAAACTGCGAAACCCCAAATTTGGTCAAGTGTATGATGAGTGGGTGTATCGGCTTTTCGACATTCGGGTAGTCGAGGAGCGTGAAGCTTCGGCCTCTTGTATTTCGAAGTTCCAATATGCGAAACCCGACTCGTGGAATTCCGAATTGGTATTGTGTGACTTGATTCGGCATTTTGGCTTTTCAGAACCCGAAAGACCCAAGGGTAAGTTTCCCTTGTATTTGCAAGTCCCGAAAAATAGGGTGTGGAGAAGTTATTATACTTCGGTATTTCAGCACCCGGGGTACCTAAGTGCGGGCCCCATGTACTCGACAGTCTCGAAACCCTGATTCGCGAAATCCCGATGGAGGAAACCCTGAAATAGTGGAGCATGTTTAGAGTTTTGATGACTCGGAGTTTTCGGCTTCTGGGAAACCTAGGAGCGAGACCCCTTATTCTCACTTAATGCGAAATCCTGAAAGGGGAAGAGCCGAAATGGCTTAGCATGGATAATATTGGGGGTTTCGGTAATTCGTTACCCGAGATACCTATTGGCAAGCTCTCTTGTACCTGCCAGTCCCAAAAACCCGAAGTGAGAAACCCCAAAATAATAATAATAGTGTGGATGAGATATGGTGTTTCGGCACCTGGGATACCTGACGATAATTCCTCTTGTCATTGCACCTCCCAAAATTCCGGTATGAAAAATCTCGAAGGGTAGAGTACCCGGACTTAACCTGGGTTGTTGTTAATCTCGTTAAGCGGTTAGATCCGTTTCGGTTTTCAACCCTTCGAAAGACAAGAGAGAAAGGGAAATGCATGCATCATGATTTTTCGAATCGTGAAAGTCGACGAGCACCTCTCCGATAAGGCCTATGGTCATAGCCGTCGATCATATGAGTATGGATAAGGGATAGAAGGCTTTGTATCAGGCCCTGTAGGGATTCAAGGAATTTCGTTCCTCGGAGAAAAGAAGGAAAAGGCCGAAATTTTTTGAGTTTTGTAGTGGGTAGGTATGTTACAAATTGGTATCAGAGCATGGTTACAACACTTTGCCTGCTTGGGCTCATGTGCGATTTGCGCAGAAGCTCCGTTCGAAGCACTCCAAAGAGGAGTAACCCACTATCTTAACCCCCTAAATCAAAAGGTGAAAGTTCAATATGAAAAAAAAAACCCGATTGTGTGTATGCATGTGAAAGAAATATGAATTGTGAGTAGGTTATGAATTCATATAAATATTGACTAACAACCAACGTTTGTCTTTTGCACCTAAGCGGACGATCAACCGCGGGAAATTACAGACGTATAGAATGGTGACTCACCATGAAGTGGGGGAGGGCTCCCACAATAGAGATGAAGAGTCTAACAAAAGGAGGGTAGTAGGGACCCCTCCAGATATATCCGAGACTGTGAGGAGTCTCATGGTTGAATTACAAAGCTGCAAGGCTGACAATGAGAGGATGATGAAAGAACAAGAGAAACAAACAGAAATTAATGCAATCTTACTGCAGATCTTATCCGACATACAAAGACAAATGCAGCATGAACTTGAGGTACAGAAACTTGGTCATATCAGTGGCCACACTGAGAGGAGCACCTCAAAAAAGGTCCATCCCAAAGGTAAAGGACCAGCGGCGGACGATTCCCTCGGGAAGGAAGCTGGCGGTTCGGAGGGCTCTTCTAGTAGCAGAACTAGTTCTTATTCCCGAAGAAGACAAAAGAAGCGAAAGCTTTCCAAGGGTCATTGTTAAGAACCTAACCAATATTGAATACAAAATCACCACAACAGATATAGAAGAACAATATAGAAAAATCACAACTTTATTATAGAAACCCTTGAGGTAGGGCAACACCACACAATGGATCCTATTATGGAAGGGATCCTCTCCTGTTCACTTGCCTCTTCGAGGGGGCATCCTCCTATTGAGCTACCGCTCCAAACACAATACTTCTCTTCATTATGTTTCATTACATTGCCTATACTTATTTATATAGCTCTCCCTATCTCCTAGGAACCTTCTAGAGAGCCTTCTCACATTTATTACATCCANTATATTAATTGACTTCCACTAATAACACATAACTACATTCCCATTGGGTACCTCCCTAGGTACCCCATATTACCTCCCTAGGTATACTACAGTCATAAATTTGAAGAATTCAGGAAGGCCAAACCACCCTCATTCCACTGTGAGATAAAGAAGGGAGAGGAAGCAGAGGCCTGGCTGCTTGGACTAAAGAAGTATTTCAGAGTCCATGACTTCTCAGAAAATTTGAAGGCCCGAGTGGCCACCTTCAAATTGAACAAAAAGGCTTCCTTTTGGTGGGAAGACCTTAAGAATGTGAAAGGGGTTCACGAAGAGGACCTATCTTGGGAGCAATTTGAGAAATACTTTCAGAAGAAGTATTTGTCAGAAAAATATTTCGACGAGAAGACTAAAGAGTCTTATGAACTCAAACTGGGACAACTCACTATAGAAGAATATGTCAACAAATTCCTCAATTTGTTGAGGTATGTACCTTATATAAAAGCAAAAAAGGCAAAGGTACAACACTTCATCAACGGAATACCTAAGGACTATCGAAACAAAATTGAATTTGATGAGCCAAAGACCCTAGAAGGAACTATCCGAAAAGAAACCTATTGTCATGAACAACTTGGACATCAAACAGAACCTCGCGAAGGATGGAAACAGAAGAATAGTTCGAGATTTCAGAAAAAGGGGATTAAATCCCCAGGATTTAAGAACTATAAGAAGAACCCAAGAATGAGCTTCCCAACCCGAAGTGTACACCAGTAGAATTTTCCCTCCTTGAGCAGATATAAAACTTTTGGATCCATACCAATGAAGACTGATAACCCAAAGAGAGAACCTTTGAAATGTTGGGGTTGCGGAGAAGAACATCTACTGAGAAACTGCCCACACCGACAACAGAATAGTTGGAGAATTTATAACATCCAAGAAGCTACCACCATCAATGATGTGGCCAGGAGTGTGCCACAAATTTATGCAACCTTGGATAATAACCAAGCTAACCACCAAGCTTTAGTGGTGGAAATAGAAGGTATGATTTCCAACCATCTAGTGTCTATTTTGATTGACCCTGGTTCAAATTTGAGTTATATAGCCCCTAAGGCTATTGATAAGTGTAAACTACAGCCACAAAAACCTACCAAGCCACGGTTGGTACAGTTAGCCACTGGCACCAAAAGAAGGGTAGCAGAGGTCATACCAACCTGCCAATTAATGTTGGGTGAATTTCCCACCCAAGCAACCCTTAACATATTACCCCTGGGATCGTATAATCTATTGATTGGTATGGACTGGCTAGCTTCCCATAAAGCCAAATTGGACTGTTACCATAAAACCTTAGAATGTGTAAGTAAAGAAGGGAAAAGGATAACCCTTCAAGGGATCTGAAAACCTGTCTTGGTGAGACAAATATCAGCTCTGCAAATGAGAAAGTATTGCCGAAAAGGATGTCCCCTATATGCAATACAGGTGTTGAAAACTATTGAAGATGACAAACCAAGCCTCGAAGACCACCCTACCCTGAGAGAATACAGAGATGTGTTTCCGAAAGAGGTACCGGGTCTACCTTTGAGAAGAGACATAGACTTCTCAATAGAACTTGCACTGGGAGCGGTGCCGGTGTCTAGGACACCCTACCGGATGAGCACATCCGAGTTAGTTGAACTCAAATTGCAATTAAGAGAAATGATGGATAAGGGCTATATCCGACCCAGCGTGTCTCCATGGGGAGAAACAGTCCTATTTGTGAAAAAGAAGGACGATACCCTTATATTGTGTATATATTATAGACAACTCAGTAAGGTAACCATAAAGAACAAGTACCCCTTGCCCAGGATCGATGACATGTTCGATCAATTGGGGGGTGTGTCTATTTTCTCAAAGATTGACTTGAGGTCGGGATAACATTAAGTCTGAATTAAGGGTGAAGACATCCATAAAACTTCCTTCCGGATGAGGTATGGTCACTATGAGTTTGTGGTAGTGCCATTTGGGTTAACCAATGCCCCTGCCACTTTCATGTGCTTGATGAACAATGTACTCAGCAAATTCCTAGACAAATTTGTGTTGGTTTTTATTGACGATATATTAATTTACTCCAAGAATAGAGAAGAGCATGAAGAGCATCTTAGGCTTGTGCTACAAGTGCTAAGAGAACATCATCTCTATGCCAAATTCAGCAAATGTGACTTCTTCTAGAAGCAAATACATTACTTGGGCTATGTTCTATCCGAAGAAGGAGTAGCAGTAGACCCTGACAAAATCAAGTCTATCATGGAATGGCCTACCCCAAAGAATGTTTCAGATATTAGATCCTTTATGGGATTAGCAGGATACTATAGGAGATTTATAAAAGGATTCTCCAAGCTTGGTTTTCCAATCACTGCCCTCTAGAAGAAGGGGACAAAATTCATGTGGACACAAAAATGTGAAGAAAGATTTCAAACCCTAAAACATCTACTGACCCACGTGCACGTGCTGAAGATTGTCGATCCCAAAGCTGACTTCCTCATGTGCACAGATGCTTGTAAGGAATGACTCGGAGGAGTCCTTATTCAAAGAGGAAGTGTGGTCTTCTATGAATCTCGAAAATTGAATGAGCACGAAGTCAACTATGTGACGCATGACCTAGAGCTGGCTGCTATAATGCACGCCTTGAAAATGTGGAGGCATTACCTCCTGGGAAGAAAATTTGTACTTATGATAGACCACTGTGGACTGTGATATATGTTTGATCAACCAAAGCTTAATGCCAGACAAGCTAGGTGGATGGCCCTCCTTAGCGAGTTTAATTTCTAAATCAAACACATTAAAGGAAAGGAAAATAGGGTGGTCAATGCCCTTAGCAGAAGTATGAAAACAATTCACCTGGCAGCGGTGAGAACCTGTAAGACGAATGTCAAGGAAAGAGTCAGAAATGCATAAGAAATCGATCCCTTCATCCAGACCGTGACCTCGTACCTACAACAAGAGCTCACCGAGGTAAAGTATGGAAACTACCAGATGATGGAAGGAGGTCTTCTCACTTACCGAAGCAGATTGTATATCCTAGATTGTGACAACTTGAAGAGGTTCATACTGGATGAACTACATAAAATACCCTATATTGGTCATCCAGGATACCAGAAGATGATCACGGCCACTAGGAAACAATTTTACTGGCCTGGGTTGAAGAAATACATAGTCGAGTACTTAGCCAAATGCATAGAATGCCAACAGGTTAATGCATAACACCGACACCTAGCAGGATTATTACAACCTCTACCAATCCTAGAATGGAAATGGGAAACCATCTCCATGGATTTCATCACCGGATTACCAACCTCGACCAAATAGAATGACGTCGTTATGGTAGTGGTGGATAAATTGAGCAAGTCTGCTCATTTCATCCCCGTCAAGTCGACTTGCAAGGCAATATAAATCGCTTAGGTATTCATGAAGGAGATATTCAGACTGCATGGTATGCCGAAAGAGATCGTGTCTGACAGAGACACGAAATTTACTTCCAACTTTTGGAAGTCACTAATGGTTGGTTTAGAGACCAAGTTGTTGTTTATCACTGCCTATCACCCTCAAACCGACGGACAGACAAAAAGAGTGAACCAAATACTAGAAGACATGTTAAGAATGCATGTAATGCATCAACCCAAGAACTAGGAAACCCTACCTACCACTAGTGGAATTCGCTTACAACAACAGCTACCAAGAATCCTTAAGGATGAGTCCATTTGAAGTCCTCTATGGTAGGTCGTACAACACTCCTGTTAGTTGGAGTAATCCCATAAAAAAAATTCTTTTGGACCCAACATGTTGAAAGAAATGGAACAACAAGTGACTCAAATAAAACAGAACCTGAAGGTCGCTCAGAACCAACAGAAAATTTACGCCGACCAAAAGAGAACTCCAAGAGAGTTCAAGACAGGAGACCATGTATATCTCAGAGTTAGGCCCAGGAAGAGTTCCCTGAAAATGGGAGCTTGTGCCAAGTTGGAAACTCGATACTGTGGACCCTTTGAGGTTCTATATAGAGTGGGACCTGTAGCCTACAGGCTAGCACTTCCTCCCACAGTAAAATCACATAATTTTTTCCATGTTTCATTATTGAAGAAATATGTACATGATTCTAATCATATAATTGACTGGTCTGTGATCCAGGTGGAACTGGAGGGAGAATTTCTACCAGAACCTCAATGCATACTGGACAGAAAGGAAACCTCGCTCTGGAACCGAACCATTGCATAGTTCAAGGTGCAGTGGAGACATTTTGGCCCAGATGAGGCTACATGGGAAATGGAGGATGCCATGAAACATGCATATCCAATTTTGTTTACCTCTGTACATACATGTCATGATGATAGATAAAACATCGAGGACGATGTTCCTTTAAGGGGGAGGGAATTGTAACACCCTGTTTCCCCCAGTCTGTAAAAATAATTATGCTAGCCAAGAACTGTGGAAAACTCAAAGATGTGAATGTGTGATTTTGAATGGACCTTAGTATACAAGGTCGATGAATGTAAATTAACATTATATATATGTGTGTGTGTGTGTGTGTGTGTGTGTGTGTGTGTGTGTGTTGTAGGACTGCTGGGAGGGGGATGTGCTGAAAAAAAGATCACAATGGATAAAGAAAGGTGGTGGAAGGTACCTAGAATGGTGGCGCTAACTTCCATCGAAACCAATACCGTATTTGGTCTTCACTGGCCTGGAGAACCAAGAGCGGCTCACTAGCCCTGAAATGAATTACTCGCCAAGTTGGTAGGTGAAGAGGATCCTCATGAGTTAATGAGGGATGGGGGTGAACCACCCATCTGTGGAGGCCTCAGACCTAACCACCATGGGGAAATTCATGCCACACGCAACGTCACCGAAAAATAAAAGGAAGGTAAAAGGTGTGGAAGGGACGAACGCGAGGGAGAGATTGCAGGAAAATATCGAAAGAACTCTGGAACAAAATACAGAGTGAGTGATAGCAAAGAAGAAGAAGAGTAACCTTTGTTCTTGATCGCTAAAGAGCAGATACAGAGAGTCTCAAGCATCGTGGTCTAGCTCGGGGGTGGCTAGTGGTAAATCCATTCGAAGTTGCTGAGCCTACGGTTGGGTGGAAATGAACACCCCTCTCAGCAGTTGCATCAAACCTGGTGTTTTTCTGATAAGTTTTATATCTTGTATCTTGAATTTAAATATTTTGACATGTATGCTCATGGTTTGTGAAATTATGAATGATTTCAGTATAAAACTGTCTGTATGGTGTTTTGATCAGAAAGGGTGGTTGTATGCTTATAGCGGAACAACCGCATACAACTTATATATATATATATATATATATATATATATATATATAAGTGCATTTTTTCAAGTTTTCTTTCGAGAAATTTCCCTCACTCTATAGAGCCGAGGTAAGTGCCTAGAAAGGACTACCTTCACAGTAAAAACCTTGAGCTTGCTCACTACCAGTCACAAAAGCTAATAGCTCAGAGATTTTAAGAGGACCTTCCAGTCAGGTCTTCAAACCTAGTGAAATTTACCCAAGGGCCTGAAGAAGGAATTAATGGCATAGTTTTTAAAATCTTGCACAGGAGGGAATGGTATTCTTAGACTTTGAGATTTCGGAGTTTCGGCACCCGGGTTATCTAGGTGCGAGTCCTTTTGTACTCACAAGTCCCGAAACCCTGACCCGCGAAATCCCGAAATGACACCGTGTGGATGAATTAAGGACCTTTCGGTGGTTCAGTACCCAGGATACCCTTCCTCTTGCTAAATGCAAGAATGATATCCTTTTGAAGGATCTAAGGTCTGTTACGACCGTTAAATGGGATGAAGGAACGCAGGCGTTAATGCCTCAACCCCTTTTTAACCATCGTAAGTAGCGAAGAAATCGGGACCGTCGATTTCAAGACCCATGGGAGTACCTAGACCGTCCAGCTGTAGAGTACATGTGGAGGCCGATAAGAGTTTCAACTTTTCGGCACCCGGGAGATCAGAGGGTAAGAACCCTTGTCCTCACGACTCGCAAAATCTTGACATATGAAATCCTGAAATGCTAGTGTGTGGGTAAGTTATGAGTTTTCGGAGTTTCAACACCCAGGGTACCTAAGTGCGAGTTCTCCTGTACTCGCAAGTCCTGAAACCCGGATTCACGAAAACTCGAAATGATGGCGTGTGGATGAGTTAGGACATTTCGATGTTTTAGAACCTGGAATACCCAAGGGAGTAGTTCCTTGTACTCGCAAGTCCCGAAACCCCGACTTACGAAATCTCAAAATGATAATAGTATGGAGAATATATAAGATCTCAGAGTTTCGGTACTCGGGATATCTAGAGGCGAGTCCCTTGTACTCGCAAGTCCCGAATCCCCGAACCGCAAAATTCTGATGGGTGATATCCCGAAATAGATGCGCAAGTTTAAGAGTTTGTATTTCGGAGTTTCAGCTCTCGGAAGGTCTAGGTGCAAGACCTCCTATCTGCGCACGTCGTGAAACTTCGAACTACGAAACCCCGAATTTGGTCAAGTGTATGATGAGCGGGTGTATCAGATTTTCGACATTCGGGTAGTCGAGGAGCGTGAAGCTTCAGCCTCTTGTATCGCGAAGTTCCGATATGCAAAACTCGACTCGCGGAATCCCGAATTGGCATAGTGTGACTTGATTCGACATTTTGGCTTTTCGGAACCTGGAAGACCCAAGGGTAAGTTTCCCTTGTACTCGCAAGTCCCAAAAAATAGGGTGTGGAGAAGTTATTATACTTCGGTATTTTGGCACCCAGGGTACCTAAGTGCGGGCCCCATGTATTCACCATTCTTGAAACCTCGATTCGCAAAATCCCGATGGAGGAAACCTCGAAATAGTGGAGCATGTTTACAGTTTTGATGACTCGGAGTTTTCGTCTTCCGGGAAACCTAGGAGCGAGACCCCTTGTTCTCACTTAATGCGAAATCCTGAAAGGGGAAGAGATGAAATGGCTTAGCACGGATAATATTGGGGGTTTCGGTAATTCGGTACCCGAGATACCTATTGGAAAGCTCTCTTGTACCCACCAGTCCTGAAAACCCGAAGTGTGAAACCCCAAAATAATAATAATAGTGCGGATGAGATATGGTGTTTCGATGTTTCGGCACATGGGATACCTGACGGTAAGTCCTCCTGTCATTGCACCTCTCGAAATTCCGGTATGAGAAATCCCTAAGGGTAGAGTACCCGGACTTAACCTAGGTTTCTATTAATCTCGTTAAGCGATTAGATCTGTTTCGAGTTTCAACCCTTCAAAAGACAAGAGAGAAAGGGAAATGCATGCATCACTATTTCCCGAATCGCGAAAGCCGATGAGCACCTCTCCGATAAGGCATGTGGTCATAGCCACCGATCATATGAGTACGGATAAGGGATAGCGGGGTCTGTATCAGGCCCCGTAGGGATTTAGGGAATTTTGTTCCTCGGAGAAAAGAAGAAAAAGGCCGAAAATTTTTGAATTTCGTAGTGGGTATGTTACAAATCCTGTGAGGCTGAAAATATAGATGTGCAGCCTGAAGTACTGAAGGTTGTTCCAAGATTCTTCAAGGAATCTGACAATGTGGCACTTGGGAAACCTGTCACACTTACAGATCTAAAACAAAGTATTGATCAAATGCCCAAAGATAAAATTCCTGGTCTAGATGGATGGACTCAGGAACTTTTTCAAAAATTCTTTCATCTTATGGGCCTGGATTTGCTTAGAGCGGTGGAACAGTCTCGCCTCACTGGAGTTATCCCGAGAGCTCTTAACTCCACTTTCTTCAACATTATTCCCAAAGTCAGTAAGCCTGAAACTTTTAATGACTTCAGACCCATATATTTATGCAACTACGTCTATAAAGTCATTTCCAATGTTATTGCTTCCCGAATCAAAGATACACTAGCCAAACATATCTCCACTGAACAATTCGGTTTCCTGAAGGACATGTTGATCTTTGATGCAGTGGGCATCGCTCAAGAATGCCTCCACTCTACTAAGCTGAGAAAGATGAATGTGGTCATCTTAAAACTTGATTTAAAAAGGGCATATGACAGTGTCAGCTGGTAATTCCTCCACTTATTATTTGACCAGATTGGACTTGATTGGAATGTCACCAAATGGATCATGGGTTGTATTACCTCAGTCAACACAACAGTTCTTGTGAATGGAACCCCCACAAATTTCTTCAAATGTCATAGAGGTCTGCGTCATGGATGCCCATTGTCTCCCTTGATCTTCTCACTTGTTATAGAAGCACTCAGCAAGATGATGATACAAGCAGTGGAAGCAGGAACATTTCAAGGTCTCAAAGTTGTTGTAAGCACTTTCATTTTAGACCTCCTATTTGTTGATGATGTCCTCATAATGGGCTCCGGGAAACTTGAACACTGGCAAATGTTTAGATCTATCCTTTTTAAGTTTTTCGAGGCAAGTGGAATGTCCATAAACTGCCAAAAGTCTATCTTTATTGCACATAATATCGACCCAGCACTTAGACGCTTCCTCCAATCAGATTTCAATATTAAAATTGAATCCCTCAATCAAGTATTAAAGTACCTTGGCTTTGCTCTAAAACCAAATAATTATAGAGTCAACGATTGGACATGACTTCTCAAGAAAATCGACAAAAGGATGGAGAATTGGACCTTCCATTGGCTCTCCTTGGGAGGAAGGATCACCTTGGCATCCTCAGTTTTACAAAGCATTCTCGTATATTCACTCAGTATGGAGAAATCTCCGTCATCGGTGCTCCAACACATTCAACTCTTGATCAACAGGTTCATATGGAGAGGAGGCAAGAAAGGAACTAGTATCCACCTTACCAAATGGAAAAATCTAGCAAATCCTAAACACTTAGGAGGTTGGGGCATCAAACATATTCCTTGGTTCGCACTCTCCCTGGCAGCCAAATCATGTTGGAGAGGTCTCTTTGAATCGAACCTTTGGATCACTATTCTCTGGAAGAAATATTTGAAAGGTATTGACTTAACCTCCTGGTTGCGTAAGGTTGTTCACCCCACCAAGAACACCTCCATTATCTGGAAAAAACTGATGCTTTCTCTTCCACTAATTAAACGATGGCTAGCATGGGATAATGGCACAGACCAATGCACAATCCTTTGGTGTGACCCCTTCATAGGATGTTGTGACAACTACCAACTATCGTCACCACTTCTACATGCTCTAAACAACCACAATATTCACATGTTATCACAAGCTAAGGCAGCAGACTCAGCTGAAGCGTTCCATACGTGGTTGGATTCTGAGCAGATAGGATTAAAAGGGATATTAGAAACAGAATGGAATAGTTCCGTCCAAGTCTTGAGAAGTGGCGACATCCTTTTAAACTCAGAAACAGGCAAACTCATGTGGTCTTGGAATCTCTCAACAGGTAAGGTAACTGCTAGACTTGCTTACCATTCCATCCTTTATTCAAACAACATGATTGAAGTGAAGTGGTGGCATAAAGAAATCTGGACGGTTAAGATCCCAGTCAAAATAATTAGTTTCATGTGGCTTTGTTTAGAGGATTGCATACCAACAGGCCTCAATTTCCAGAAAAGAGGAGGCATTGGCCCCACAACTTGCACCCTCTGTTTAAAAGATCAGGAATCTGTCACTCATCTCTTTATAAACTGCCAAAGTACTCAAGGGATTTGGAACAAATCCCTCATAGCTCTAAGGATTGACTTTGTTTGGAAGTACCCCACCATTGAAGAAAACTTAAAATGTTGGTTCTTCAATCTTCCAAATTCAAGACACATCCCCTTTCTAATTATGTGGGACATATGGAAGTACAGAAACAAAGTATTATTTGAGAATTGGAACAAGAATGACCTCTAGATACACAAAAAAACTCTTGAATCCATTAAGGAACAGACTTACAAAGAGGAAGTCGATAAACTAGAGATCTTATTGAACCCTATCTATTTCAACAATAATCCAATAGGTTTCTTTGACGATGCGTATGCAGAAAATAAATGTGGCATGGGTCTTTATTTAAAATTTTCTTCCAGCCATTCTATCAAAGCTCTTTTTGTCGGAGGTTCAGGAAACAACATGAAAGCTGAGTTAATGGGACTGTGGGGAATCATATTAATTACAACACACTGGTCAATTAAAAAACTAATGGTTGCAAGCAACTCTAAGGTCACCATTGACTGGATTAATGACAAATCCAATATGGATCTAAATTATCTCAGTCATTGGAAGGAAAAGATCAAATTTTTAAAGAAAGGATATGAGATGATAAACTTCATGCACATCCATAGACAATTCAACAAAGAAGCGGACAGTTTGTCAAAAAAGGCCCTCAAGGAACCCTTCGGATGGTTATTTTATGAAGAAACAGAGAAAGGATCTATTATAAGATCCGGCAAAATGAAAATCCTATAAAGAGGACCTTCATAGAAACAATTTGCAAACTTCAATATGTCTAGACACACAGATAAAATCAGTCATAGCTGAAAGAACTTTCCATGTCACGGAAGTCACTTTTATGTAATCTGAAAGTTTCATTTGATTCTAATAAAGAATAACAATGA
>ML816696.1:0-10820 GCA_009831015.1 Picea engelmannii | reverse complement strand
TTGTTTCGGCCTTTTCAATGTTTTTTTGGGCTATAATTTATTTATTTTTTACCTTTTTTAAAAAAAAAATTCTCATTTTCTATTACTTTAGATATATATATTTTTTATTTTATGGTTTTTTTCCTCTTTAATTTTTTAGGTTTTTCTTCAATGATTTTTGTTAATATAAATTTGTTTTTAAAATGTTTATTTATTTATTTTTTAATTTCAATTCTTTTTGTTTTCTTTTTTTTTTTTAGTTTTTAATTGATCCCGAAAAATGAATTATATATTTTTGGTAAATATTTAAAAATATTATTTAACTACAATTGTTTTCTATGTATTGAAGTAAAGGTAAAACAATGTGTTAAAAATGATGTTTTCCACTGTATTTAAAAAGTATGGAACCATAATTTAATTAAGGACACATCATTACATGAAAAATCTTAATTTAAAAAAATTAAATGGTGTACACCATTTTTAACATTGGATGGAGCATGGAAATATGATTAAAAACACCACTAAATAAAAATAAAAATAAAAATAGAAAAATTTGAAAATAGATGAAAAAAAATGTTGAGAAAAAAAAATAAAAAATAAAAAAATTTAAACAATTTGAAAATAAATGAAAAAACAAGCATTTAAAAACAAAAAAGTGGAAACCTTATGTATCAAAAAAATTAAAATATCAAAAAACCACCTAAAAGGGGAGGGGGGTGCTACCGGTAGCACCATTTTTAAAACGGGGTAAATAACTTGACCCCCAAAAATGAGAACTCTATAGAGTTCTCGTTAAGTTGGTAACTATGTTCAGCTCCTTTGCGTTAAAAATGGAATTGATAATTGGTTCATCCAAGAGGCGAGTTCGGAAGATAAAACTACCAAGACACCTGAAGGAATGTGGACTTTAGAGTTTGATGGGCCTCATTCAAGTTCTGGCTCAGGGGTAGGTATTTTCTTGATAGCCCCATCCAAGGAGACCTTCTATTATTCCTATAGACTTGAATATCACTATACAAACAACGTTGTTGAATACAAAGATTTGATGCTAGGTCTCAACTTGGCAATCGATAAAGGTGTCACACACCTAAGAGTTATAGGGGAATTAGACCTGATAGTATCACTAGTGTTACTAGACTTTGCTGCTAAGAATGAGAGAATAAAAAAGTACCATGACTTTGCATGATCCATTGCAAAATCTTTTGAAATGGTGACAATAAAAGCAGTTCCTCGAGAAGAAAACTAGTGGCAGATGCCCTAGTTGTTTCCACTTCCACCTTACAACCTTGTGATGGCCCACTCCAAAACCTGTGCAAAATCGAAGTCTTGTTTAGACCTTCAATCCCTGATAACTTGGAACATTGGAAAGTCTTTGAAGATGATGACCAGATCATTAGATTCATGGAAAATAATAGAGAATTCATTGATTCACAAGTAAACTTCCTGGTTGATTCCATGAACCTCGATGTGGTCAACCTCCAAAATAACACTTTTCCAAAAGGATGTGTCCCTTTAGAACACCTCTTTGATAGACACAATGTTTTCAAGGGAAAGAAACCCAACAAACAAATAGATGAAGCCCTACGGTTCAACATCATCATAGAGATGGATCCAAGGATGGTCAAAATAGGGAAAGAAACTACTGAAAAGGAAATGATGGAAATTCTAGACCTCATAAGAGAATTCAAAGATACCTTCACTTGGAATTATGATGAACTAAAGGCTTATAGGGGTGATGTTATCCAACATGCTATACCTTTGATGGAAGGAGCCAAACCTTTCCGACAAAAGCTAAGACATATCAACCCAAAATTGGAAAACCATATACAAAAGGAACTCCAAAAGATGGTCGATGTTGGCATCATAGCTCCCATCAAATATTCGTCATGGATGTCAAATTTGGTAGCTGTCTGAAAGAAAAGTTGTGATATCCGCTTGTGTGTAGATTTTCGAAACCTTAACCAACTATCCTTGAAAGACAACTACCCCCTCCCAAATGTGGAACATTTGTTACAGAGGGTTACATGGGAAGGGATGATGTCCATGTTGGATGCATTTTCTGGATACAACCAAGTCTTTCTCAAAAGGGAAGACCAGCTTAAAACGACATTTACCACACCATGGGGAACATTTATGTACTTGAGAATGTCGTTTGGACTTATGAATGTCAGTTCTACCTTTTAGAGAGAAATGGATTTTTCCTTTAGGGATCTCATTCAAAAAATCATAGAAATTTACCAAGAAAATTTCACAATCGTATCAAAAGAGAGGAAATACCACATATCACACCTTAGAATTGTTTTTGAGTGATGTAGAAAGTATGATATCTCCTTGAACCCTAAGAAATCTTTCTTCGGGATAGATAAAGGGAAACTTTTGGGACACAACCTTGGAAGGGGGAATCTATATAGACCCTGAGAGGGTCTAGTCTATCAAATATGTACGTCTCCCAGCCAACAAGAAGTCCCTACAATCCTTTTTCGGAAAAATAAATTTCATTCGAAGATTTGTCCCAAACTTTGCCGAAAGGATAAAACCCATGAGTGCATTACTAAAGAAGGATATGGTGTTTAAATGGGATGATAAAGACATTAAATATTTTGAAGACATAAAGGATGATATCTCCCAAGCCCTAGTCTTGATCAGTCCTGACTATTCATGGGACTTCATAATATTCTCTTTTGCCTCCCAGGACACCATTGTAGGTGTCTTGATGCAAAAAGACATTGACAACTATGAAAACCCTATCACGTTCATGAGTAAAGTCCTTAGGGATTCAGAGCTAAACTATTTGATCACTGAGAAACAAGCTTATGCCTTAATAACTTTAGAAACTACGTGGGTTATAATAAAATCAAGGCTTATGTCCCTTATCCGACAGTAAAGGATGTATTATCACAACAAGATTGTATGGGTACTAGGGGAAAGTGGGTCTCCAAAATCCGAGAGTATGACTTAGAGATAAAACCCACCAAGATTATAAAGGGACAAGGTTTGGCCCAGATGTTGACTAAGAGCAACCAAGAGGCCACACAAATGGGATAAAGTGAACAAATAAATGTGGTAGTCAGTGAATTATAACATGATGAATGGTATTCCGATATAATATACTACCTTAAGAATTTAGCATGCCCAGATCACCTAGTAGACTACAAAAGAAGGGATTTGAGACTTAGAGCTATGAAATACTATTTGACCGAGAATGGCCTTGGTTGGAAAGATCTCGATGGATTTCTCCTTATATGTGTCAATCAAGAAGAAGCTGATAAAATGTTGAAGGAATTACACTCCGGACATTGTGGTGGACATTTCGCAGCCCATACTACTACCCACAGGATCTTGAGAGTTGGATACTATTGGCCAACGTTATTTGTTGATACTCACCGATATGTTTGATCTTGCCATCCTTGCCAATACTTTACTGGTGAACCAAAACCCCTGAAACTGACTTTAAAACATGTGGTAGTAGAAGCTCCTTTTCAACAGTGGGGGTTGGACTTTATTGGGTAATTTAGAGAAAATTCAAGTAATTGCTATCGGTGGATTTTATCAGCCACAAACTATTTTACTAGGTGAGCAAAGTCTATTCCCACAAAGAAGGCCATTGAGGAGGTAGTCGTGAACTTTTTGGAGGGAAGAATCATAACTAGGTTTGGGGTCCCATCCAAGATTACCACAGACAATGCCAAATCTTTTAGTTCTCTTGCATTAGCAGACTTTTGTTTCAAGTATGGCATTGTTCTATCTCATTCCTCCAATTATTATCCACAAGGCAACGAATTGGCAGAATCGATCAATAAGAACCTTATGAACATCATCAAGAAGGTTGTGGGGGAAAACAAGAGGTCTTGGGATAACAAACTTAAATATACCTTGTGGGAAAATCGAATAACAATAAAGACCTCAATAGGAAGGACCCCTTTTGATATAGTGTATGGGTTAGAAGCCAAACTACCAGTGAATCTCCAAATCCCCATCCTCCATTTTTCTCAGCAATACACCATTGACGGAGAAGCAATCCAAGGGAAAATTAACCAGTTAATAGATTTGGATGAATCTAGAAGGAACACCCTAAGCCAAATGGAAAGAAACCAAGAAAAGATCAAGAACACCTTCAATCACAAGACAAAGGAGAGGGATTTCGCCTAGGGAGATCTAGTTTTGTTATGGGATAAGAGAAGGGAGAAAATTGGTATGCACAAGAAGTTGGATGGACTATGGACAAGTCCCTACAAGATCATGAGTCTTACAGGAACAAAATCTTTCAATCTAGGGACCATGGAAGGAGAGGCTTTGAATTTACTGGTGAATTCTATACACATCAAGCATTACCACCCACCAATAGCATGAAAGGTAAGTAGGAATGCATTTGCATTCATTGTATATACCATCAACATCTCATGCTAGAGTATATGTATTTCCATTTGTATGTATGCTTGTTTATTTTTCATTTACTATACCATATGTGAGCCAGGGGTGATATCACCACCCCAAGTGATAACTAATAATATTTTGTTGAGATCAAGCAGGTCACGGGCCATGCCAGAGATGTTGAATTTTTCATGCACTCTTCAATGAGCACATGTCCCCGAGTTAGATCCAGATGTTATCCCCTAGCCTAGGGATAACTAAGGAGATTATGTCTCGAGGCCCACAGGTCCTATGCATGGAGTATCAAGAGGCATATTGACTAGAGCCTAGCCCTGGAGGGCCCATATTTCTTCTTCAACGCATCCACCTTTTCAATAGCAGCAACATCCATCCCATCGGCCTGGTCCTTCGACAGCAGTGGGTATTTATCCATGAGGTAATGAGTTCGGGTATCATGGTATGTGTCACTCTAATTCTCAAAACATTTGAATATGTGCATTTAATTATTTTTTACTTCTAACATGTGCTTGGACCTTATTCATTTCCACCTATCCACACATGGGGGGAATGACAGGATGCCCTAGCAAGTTGGTTCCCATAGGGTTTGAGTTTCCACTGGGTGGGTTCATGAAAGGTCATCATTCGTTCCCACCACACTTACCACTTTTCATCTTTTTCCCTCTCATCCATCCCATACATTGGTTCGGGCATTAGGTTTTCCAAGCTAGCAAAGGGTTGTACCTTACCTTGTGGGAAGAAGAGGCTAAAGGCCCAAAGGGTAAAAGTAGTTGGAAAAAGATAAAATCCAAAAGAAATGAATAAAGGCTTCTCAACAAGAAACAAAGGGACCCATAAAATAATAAAATCAAGACCTAGTTGGAGGATAGGGGGTCTCATCTTGAGCCAACCTATTAGGACCATGGGCATGTAGTGGTATGAAACTACCATTCAATTGGTCACCACACCATGGTAGTGGCTCTTGGTGACATATCTAAGAGAAAGGGGGTCTCATCATGAGCCAACCTTATCATCTATGTGAAATGCTTGTGGTTAACATTGTCACCACTGGTCATCACGCCAGGGAAGTGTCCCTTAACTAGTCTCTTAAAATAAAAATCAATAAGGTAAAAAAGATAAAAGGCATTGAATGGGCTTGAAAAATTTTGCATCCATGACAAGGTGTAGTTCACCCTCTTCAGAGGCACCCACAGGTGAGACATACATTCCCCTGTCATCACTGTACCCATTGCTCAGACATCCCTTACCACCTCATTCACTTACATGGCCTGGATTTTTCTTCACCTGGAAACATCCCACGTCCATTGAGAATTATCCCAATAGGACCTCCTAACGTCCCCTCCAAACCTAGCTTGTAGAATAGCATAACGTCTTTTAGCACTTGTCTGGGAAAGGGGGGTTTTATGCACATGTTTAAATAACTTGATTATTAGATGTGGTTGACATTGTTATGATCCCTAAGACTTATGAAACCATGGATGACTTGCTTGTTGTTGTTGCACTGCCACACCCGACGGATAGGTACACATGGGGATATTATTAATTCAAACCTCCATAGGTATAAAATCCCACCAGATGGATGTTGAGACCCTATCCAGGGGCAGAGATAGATCATAGGTTTTCACCAAAGAGAGAGGAGGACATTCCACCAAAGAAAATTTGGCAGGCCTCGACTCAAGGGGGTCTTTCCCTCCCTCTATGATGTAGGCCTTGGAAGGCCCATGACATCACCTATGTGACCCTTGACATCACCCAACATTTGATGGACACTTTGGACGTAGTTGTGTGCCAAGTGGCACATGTGGCTTGATCCAGAGGCCTTGGGAGGCCTAACGTTTTGCTCTTGGAGGTCAACATTGAACTCGAAAGGCCTAACATCACCCTAAAAGGGCATGAAGTCACCTTTTTTTCTTGATTTAGGGTTTTAATTTTCCATTTAATGTAAAAACTAGATACTACATGTAAACTAGCCATGTCGACCCTTTTGACCTAATTCTGGTCATGTAACTGTATAAATAAGGGATTTCCCCTTGTATTATTTCATCATATTTCACTCACACAAGTGTGAGGTATGAAATTTGCACCCTAATTAGGGTTACTTGGCTGAAATTTGGTGCGCACTTCTTGAAGGAGGCTTATTTTGGACTACTTTGGCATTTTTCTTGGTGGAAGTGTTCAACTAGGCTATTTGCTAGATGATTCTTGGTGAATGTAAGTAAATTTTCTACAATTATTCTTCATTGAATGGTTATAGTTATATTTATCTTGCATTTATACTAATATTATGAAATTGCTAGCTTAAAACCCTAGGATACTAAAGCACATGTTATTGTCCTTGCCTTAATAACTTTCACCTACTAGATTATGCTAGAAAACCGATTTTCTTGAAGCTTTTGCTAAGGCCCTTGTCATTGCAACACCCTAGCACATTTTGCTTCATGTAAGTCACCATCTACTTCTCCTTTGAGTTAAATAAGTGTTATAACCCTAATTTGCATCAGACATGCTTACCTGGCATCAGGCCATATCAGATTCCTTCTTTGCCAAAACACTATTGAACAACTCTTCTTAAAAATACATTTTTTAAAAGGCCCACGCACCCTACTCCACTACTACACGTGTGTACATGCTAGCTGCCTCACTACAACCCGTGTGTACCTACAAAAGCATAAAAAAAGGAAAGTTGTTGACGGAACACACAACTTTGGGTAAGTTAACTAAACCTTTTGGCCATGCATGGCCAGTCATTCAACCAAATACCTAGCTCCTTTTAGCCTATAAAATAAGGGGTAAGGGTCCCATTTGAAAGGAGGAAAATCATAGTAAAGAAACTATACCCAATTGAGCATTCCCCTTGTCTCAACCTTTAGCCATCCTTGTGCAAAGAGAAGTATAAAGAAAATTAGTTGGAGGATAGTTGAAGAGGATCCTAGGACCAATTTCGAGGAGCAGTTCCCACCACATATTGTAATTTTACTCTTGTGAAGATTAATATAGAAAGGAATACTTTTCCCTTCCCGCCATATCATGTGTTCAAGTTGAATATTTATTTTATGATATTGTCACAACTAACCCAACAATTAGTATATGAAATGCATGTTCACAACTTTTTGTTTGTTCATGTGTGAATGTAGGTCAACTTTGGGAGGAGGCTTGTAATCAAAGAGAGAGTGAAAGCAAAGGGATCAACATCAAACGAAGGACTTAGGTAGAGTTACCGAATCTTGTTTACACCTTTGCATTGCATGAATGTGGAGTTTTGTGTTGGGAGAATAGGAAAGATTAGAATCCTTTGAAATGGTTATTTTATGCATGCATGATTAGATCCCTTAAATGCTAAGTCCGTAGGAGGGATTCCCACCCACAACAATAACGAGGAAAACTACTATGGCCTAGTAGCCATTTTCCCCCTAGGGTTTGGTGATTGAATACTTGGGCTACCAACACTTCAATTATTGACCCCTCTTGTCTCTAGTTCTCTCATTATCATTTGTTACTTGAAGATTTTTCGTTGTCTAAAAGGACTCCATTTACCCTAAAAAAGCACTGAATTAAGCCTTGCTATTGAGTGATTGACAAAAACTACTATCAAAACCTTTACCTTGATCTCTCTACTAACTACTCCTAACCTTAGAATAGTCTAATCTATTAACATATTTGTTGTTGTTACTAAAGTAAGCTACAACCATCTATTACAACACTAAAAGCATCTAAAATCAATTAAAAAGTTGATTAATACACTGCCTTATTTGCTTCTGACAAATGATAGTACTTTGGTATTGATGAGTAATTATTTGTGGTCATTTTGAAGCCATTTTAAGGCATTTATTGTGAAGCTATTGTCTTATAAACATTGTTGCTATAAATTTTTGTTTGTTTCACCATATATCAACTATTTCTTTTATTGATAAAGTCCACGGTTTTATGAAGTACTAACAACAAGTTGTACTTGAAAAAGATATATTTTCTTGTTGCTTTGTTCTGGGCAGGTACATATTAATTCTTCATTACTTCATTAATTAAAACCATGGGATAGGATAACCTCCCGTTACGCCAATTTGCCTTCCCTAAACCGTGTCCTTGGAATAAGTGCAAATTGTGCGATAACACTTCCCAAAAATGCTTACTTGCCTTAGAACTGTATGACACAATGACCAATTGCCCAGAAAAAATACCCATAATAACAATATTGTCTGTATATAATGGAATTGAAAAATGAACAACATCTTAATCACCACAGGAAATACAACAAGGGTTTTGAAGTGGACAGGCTACAACCATAATATCAAAATCAACAAAGTCCTTAAAGCCCACAGGGTCCCGTGAAGTGCACCAAAACAAATCCTTGTCTATAAACAAAATTTTAATTGAACTACAGTTCATCAAACTTCCTCATCCTATTTGCATTCTAGTTTGCAGACTTCGTTCAAGCATCACATAACTTATAAACATGTGCCTTTTGTAATTACAATAAAACATGGCAAGTTTAGATTATAACAATAATTTTCACATTGCTCTTGACTTCGTAACTTCATATGGACAGACTGTAACTTCAAGCGAATAAGTGATTCCGATACTTCCTCATACTTGCATAAAAAATGACCAATCAAAACCCGCACCCAAACAAAAGAGAACGAAACAATGATTTCCATCAATTTCTGAGTAAGAAACACTTCCACGATAATGCATAGGGTTCAATGAAATAGTGGACAATAGGTGGCATAAGAAAGTGGGCTAACGACCTAAGGGTTTGGCCCAAAAAGAGCACGAAAAAATATTACTCCACTCAAAATATTTCACATTAATACTCACATAGTCAGGACTATGCGCGGGCGTATTAGCCATGAAGAACAACAATCTTAACATACAAGTAGAGTGTCCACAAAATCCCATAGGAAAGGGACAGAGAGAACCCATTTTCGAACAGGGAAGAAAACCCAAAATAAGGGACCAGAGGAAAAGCAGGCCTGGGAGTCCCCAACCACATTCTTTTCATAGTAAAATTGCAAACAACTACACCAGTAAAAGGCACCCATGACTCTTTTAATGTCAATGGTCTGACAACAACCACCAAACGAAAACAAAACTTGAAAATCAACCAACACACACTCGAATTCATTTTAATAGCTTTGGAAATACACAGACATTGAGAAAACAAGAGTCAACTATTGACTTAAAGAGGAGAGATATTGTTCATGGATGGCAGAGCACGAAAACCGCATACCTGTGAAAAATATTTCCTAAGCAGAAAATACTAGCTTGTATACCTCCTCCACAACCGAGCAAATCGGAGCAACAACAACCAACAGAGCGAAATGAAAGAATGGCTAGGGTTACGGGCTCGAGGTGAGTTTGAGTGACATGCATTTACTTCACGTCGTTTCTCCCTTCACATTTCATTCATGGCTAGTACGAGCCAAGTCCACTCTTAACATCCAAATCGATTAATGCATCCAACTATACCAAAGTTTCCATATGTTGCAATTTATCAATGCCCCAACCCTTGTCACTACCCCATTTCACATAAAACAATTTTCTAGGGATAAAACTAACCTTGCAATTAAACCAATGAACACAACAATTGTTTATAACCTCCAATGTGACATAACTCAAATATTTTGTTGTGGATAACATATTCCAACATGGATTTCAATTCAAACAATGCATATACCCTTGTGGTACGAAGTCACCATATCACACATATAACTTAAGCATGGAGTTTAGGTCATGTCTCAAAATAAATGTAACATAATAATACTTGCGAATGTTATATAAAAACAATACCATTCCCTTTTAAATCATATCGCCTTTATCATCATATTTGATTAATCATTCTGACGGATATTTTAAATGCAAATAAACCGTAGGGCTCATCTCAGCCAACTCATAAGCATGTAAAACATAATTGTTGTTTCTTCGTCATAGTCACACAAGTTTCACCAAGGGTCCCACCTATTAATATATTATTATATATAGTTAAATAATAAGTCATAATGCATTTGCAACCATTTGTAAGAAGGTACCTTATGTTGCTCTTTTAAGCGTCAACACTACATAGGACCAATCAATCTATATGGTGCCACATGTATCAACTACCCATTTCTCAGATAAAAGTATGCCCCACTTAGATGGACAATCAACCACAACCACAACCAGGGTCAATACCCTATTTGGAAATCAGTATAAACATACCTTGAGGTATTTGATAACCTTGTATACATATACCTCTTGAGAATCCATTACCCATACTATAGAAATTAAATGACAAAATCTGCTTAAAATTATTATATCTTACACTTAGCAACCTAGAGATAATTGTCTTCTCTGAACTATGAAATGTCTAAACCCACATTCAGAAATTACCATAAGAAGAAATACACATTGCTAAGCAATTTTGCAGCAGAATAAACAAAATGAACAACAATCATTCAACTCAGAAAATTTAGGCAATG
>ML816695.1:76332-86999 GCA_009831015.1 Picea engelmannii | reverse complement strand
CCAAAGTTACATCTTCAATTTCACCAATGGTAGTTTATTGATGACTATTATATGACAACATACTTTTCGAATTTTCATTGGTGCATGAAAGACCTAATTCTTCCATTATGATTTTAGACATATCATTGGGACCAGATCCCCCATCAATTAGACAACAATGTGCAATATTATCAATAATCTTCATTGAAACATGAAAAGGAGGATTTTTTACATAGTTTGTAGTATTATATACACAAAATTTATTTATATACAATTCTTATTCATCTTGTTCCTCAGTCAAACTAGCAACAGTAGAAATTTCACCTTCCATAAAATCTTTCATATGCTTTTGTTGTTTAGGAACATTTACCATGTCTAATGAAGAGGAATTTGTTTTAATGTTATCCAATTGTTTCAAAATATTATATTTTGATGAAGAGGATGAGGTTGGAATTACCTCAAGACTCTGAGTACCCCTTGTGATTTGAGGATCAGTTTTATGAGAGGATTTACTTGGAGAAAAAGTGGTTTTAGAATGACCACCTTTGTTATTGTTTTGATAATATTTATTTTGTTTATCAGCCATCATTACATTCTCTTCAGGAGCCCATCTAAGGTTGCAATTGTGGTATCATATCTTTTGCCAAATATGTGTTCTCTTGCATTCTTTCTAATCTCATAAGTATTCTCATTGTGATTTTATTCACAAAAATTACACCAAGCTCTTGAGAGTATTTCTTTAGATTGAAAAATTGGAATCTGATTTCTCAAGGAAGCCTATGTGGAGGTTTATGAAGTAACACATTTTCTCTCAAAAGAAATCATTTTGTTGTTCATATATTATACAAGCTGCAATAAAATTGACATGTCAGTTTGTTTGACATAATCTTCAACATGGAGACATGTTCTTGTCAACTATTCTTCAAACTCTAGACAATTTTGCAGCACAAATCCCAGACTCTTAGAAATCTAATATATGACGATAAGAATATGGTAATGCATTGTAATAATGCATCAAGGTAGCTTGATTGTGTGGTTGAATGATTTTTGGGATTTGATTATACAATTTAGTGAAATGCAAGTTAAAATACTTGATTGTTTCACCTTTGTTATAAATGAGATTATTGTAATCTCTCAACAAATTCACTGGACTTTAAGGTTGTCCATAAGTATATTTAAACCAATAAGATAATTTATCCCAAGTCGAAAAGAATTTTGGTGGTAATTCGAAGAAATCTGAAACATCTTTTCCTTCTAAATAATTTGCCCCTTTGTTATGACATGCATTAGAAATTGAAACTAAATGTTCATTGACAGAGATGGTTCCACTATCGGAGAATTTGGGAAAATGATATTTAAATTTCGAAAGAGGATTGGTAGCTGGATTTAGATTTAAAGGAGAGAATATGTGCCAAGGTGTAGAGTTGGCATCTTCTTCTAATTGGAATAAACCATATTGCTTGATCACTTTTGTAGGATTTGTGGTTGATTGAACATGATTGAAGTGATTATACATGCTTTCGATTAAGGATGAGGAAGAATCATGTGAGGAGGTAGGTTTTCCAGTAGTACCAAAACTACTCGAAGAAGTTATCATGATTTTCTTGGGAGAGAAAGATGTTGATAAACTTGTAATCTCAGTTTCAGAATCAGATAGGGATATTCAAAGCCTTGGCTGAAGGTTTTCTAGGATTGCATTCTTCTTCCAATTTCAAAGGAGGGATCAAATTCAGGAGATTGACCTCTTGTTTGTCGTGACAAACAATATTGAGTGTCATTAGACAATATTCTAGTGAAGAGGTTGATTGTGAGCTTTCCTTTGAATGGATTATCTTTTCTCTTGGATTTTTGTATCACAAGCGATAACCTCCTAAGAACATTCAATCTCTTTATGAGATAGGGTTGTTTCTAAGAAAAAATCAAAGAGGCCTGAAGTGATGCTTCTTTGGTCATGGAAATGAAACCTTATGTTTGGTTGTTAAGGGGTAGGAAAAGTCATTAAACCATAAAAAGAAAAGAAACAAAAGAAAATAACTAGAGAGTAAAGAAAAACTCCCTAGTATGGTCGCCAAATAAATGTTGATGTAAGGAATGGAAAAATCCTCACTAAAACATTTTTGAATCCCCTCAAGCTAGGTGAGATAGGTGGGATTATAACCCTAGGTTTATAGCCTATCAAAATTCTCAATCATACCTCAAGAAATATGGTTCTTGAATCTAATATTATTTTATAAATATTTAATGTTTGTGTCTTTTATTCAAAATAATCTAAAGTAAAGTAAAAAAATGTACTTGCAAAGTAAATGAATTTGTGAAAACATGTAGATAAGCAAAATATGAAATAAACAAAGAACGTATCTGAAAATCAGAATCTAAAAAGTCTTGTAAGTGAGAAGAAAACAACAAATCTTTTATTTACTATCAATCCGAGTTACAACTGAGACTATCTCTTCAAGTCCCTTTGAGGACTTGGACTAGTGTAATTCTTAGAAGTACAATATGTTATTTGACTCATACAGACACAACTAGTGTAAAAAAAATTAAACCAAAACAAAAAACTGAGTTGGATTAGTCCAAGCTTCATGTGCATCATTCTCTTGAATTATGCAAAACTAGAATTAATTAGCACTAAATGACTTCAGAACTTCTAACTAAAACCAAACAGATATTCAAGAAAATAAATGAGCTTGGAGAATATCTCCAGTCAATGCTTCCTAGTCTTTTTTTTTCCACCTTCAGAATAACCTTGTTGTCAACAAGATAACTCAGTTATAAAGAAAACTTAATATGGAATGAAGAGATAATAATCTCACTTGAGGCTAAACCATACCCCTATCAAAAGTTTTATTTCTCTATTTTCTCTTGCCTTCTTTGTCTTGCTCTCCTTATTTTATATCTTCATGAAGTAGTTGGGTAGTTTAACTACTTTTAGTTTAAAAATTAATTAACTTTTATTTAAGAAAATACAATTTTCTTTATTGTAAGGGTAAATATATTGAAATAATGGGCGGGCTCCCACTAGGTCTTCTCCCACTAGGTCTTCGCTCCTTCATTTTACAAAAATTCCCTTGTAACTCCAAAAATGATTTAACAAAATATATATAACAGCATCACGAAATATATAGAAATAAGACACCCATCCAAAATATACCAAATCAACAAACACTTGTATCTCCCAAAATACCATATGATATTTAAAGTTTCCAAAAATAATATCATGTTCTTGTTGTCCATCACAAAAAATGCATCAAGTGTTTAAAATAACAATATTATGATACAAATTTAAAAAGGTGGGGATATTTCTTTTTGAAATTTTTTTCTCTTTCCTTTCTACCTTCTGACACATCTAGTCTAAGATTGAGAAAGTCTTCATAATAAGACTTTTTCTCATCTAGCTTAACTATTTCAGGGTGCATGTCATTGAAGGTGATTTATCTTTATCGTTGTCTTCTTTTGTTGATTTCTTTTTAGAATGTACAAAAGAAGATTAGGATGCCTCGATGCTAGGTGAGGTAACATGTTTCTTTCCTTTGTCTATCTTGAGGTCATGGGGAGGTACCTTGTAATATTTAGGAGGAGAGTGGGCTATGGAGGCAATTGATGCAACATATAGTGTTGTACGCGGAGGAGGGGGAGGAGGAGGATTATCAGGCCATTGAGTGATACCAGAGGGAGGGTTTATAGGGTTGTTGTACCATACATCATTGGCTCGCTCAAACAGGGGCTAAGGAAATTCCATAATGTTGGGGTGCAGCTGCAGAGGGGCATTGGGAGGAGTTGGGGGTTGAAGCAAGGTAGGTTATCCACCAAGGTTCATGTAACAAGTTTGTACTAGTTGATTACATTTCTCCGAATAAGCATCAAAGTGAATGAAAAATAGCATTCTCTTGTGCCTCCCTTGTTTCCAAAATACATTTAGCATTATTTCTCTTCTCCCTCTATTTCCTCCACTGTTACTCCCTTAGCTGAAAAAACTCATCTAATTTCCATCATCATTTCAATTAGTGAAAAATTATTTAAGTAAAATACAAGATACAACATAATAAACATTAATTACAACTTTGTTAAATATGATTTAGTTATGGCTCTAAGAATAGCACTGTAATTCAAGCATAGAAGGGAGAAATGGAATAGGAATAATGTAAGACATGGAAGAAAATCCATAACTTAACAAATACCCATCTTTTCATTTCAAATTTCAAAATCTTAACTATACATTTTTTTAAAAATTATTTTTTATGAACAGTTTTGTTGATGGGTTTGAAATTGCCCTGTATCAACAATAGGGGTGTCACACATCCAACCCCCTAAGTAGCCTTTTTAAGGGATGGGGGTATAAATTTTTTTCTTTCCTACAACACCCTGAATTCCTCAGATGAGGATGCCATTGCCTTGTTCTCACCGAGAGCTTTCTAATAATTATGACCTTGTCCAAAACTGAGTTTTAGTTCGATAGTTATGGCATTCTGAATTTTTCGGGACATTTTTTGCCAATGGCCATCCCCTTCGCCACGTGGCATACACGTAGCTTCATCTCTTTTTCACTATCCAACCTGACACTTTCATGGCCCAGATAATTTCACTTTGGAAATGACATGGCCCCTGGAGGAGTGTTTACAGGGAATGTTCCCCGAGCCTTCGTGAATATTGGGCCTTTGGCCCTTCTTCATTCTTGTACATGTATGAAAACATCCCCAGAGATCCAAAGTCCCAGAGACTCTTTCCTCTTCAAAATCTATCGTGGAGCTCAATCCACCCTTAAATCTAACGACTGAGATTCACCCGCACCTAACACATAGTTTAGACATGACAAGAAGGGTCCTACACTTAATTCGCAACCAATGCCATGACGCCACATGGAACTGTCGAGGAACGTCGCATCACCATGTCGTACGTGGGCCCATCCAATCGGAGTTGGACGCTACAACAAGGGAACTTCGATGCTTCAGTGTTTAACACATCCTCCTATATCCTTGAATCTCCTGGAGTCCAAGAGTTATGAATTTCTGGAATTCCTCGCCACGTACTCTGGCCTTCGGCCTTCAGGATATTCCTACCCCTTGTACCTTAATTTCCCGGAGTAAGTATTCGTTGAAGTGTTTACGTTGTCCTTCCACTAGTAGATCGAATGATTGAGAAAGGATCTCAATGGACTCTTGGATCAATTTCTCACATCATTCCCAAATTCTTCCCCATGATCTAATGGTTGGCAGGATTTCATCACTCCAAAATTTCGCGACCTTGCATCCCTTACAATCCTTAACCCAATAATTCCCCAAAGGGTTACCTACCGGAGACGTCATAAACCAGGGATGATTGTTTGCTATCAGTTGATGGTACTACTTACTCTATCCTTCCACTAGGCTCGATCTAATGGTTGAGAGGGATCCCGAAGGATCCTTAGATCTATGGATCATGTTACTTTGCGACTTTGACATTTGGTAGTTATGGTCGTTTAACGCTTTTTCACTCCCAGAGTGAGTCAACGTTGAATTTAACTGTAACGTATATCCAATGTATAGTAAAGAAAGATCCTAAAGATCCTTAGATCTATGGCTCACGTTACTTCATGACTAAAAATTTGGTCAGGGTTTAACGATAAAGCGGATCCCACAACAATGGATAGGAAACTGCCAGTTGTTGTTCAACCATCGCGTCACTATTTTGACAGGTTGGCTTCGACAAGATTTGAATGTTGTGAGGTTCCAACATCTCGAAGTCTCAAACCTTCGAAGTCCCGAAGCCTGGAAGGCTTAGCTCCTTTTTAGCGTAGCGTAGGGTTCTAGGGTCCTAGTCATATGGGACTTTGACAAGCCCTCAAGGGATACACACTCACATCTTATCTGAGATTTGGTTAAATTTGTGGACTTGAGGCTGTGGTCACTAGGGAGAATGGTTTGAAGGAAGTGCCTTCACTTCAGAATCCAAATCCTGTAACAGGACAACGGTAATTCTAAGGGATTGACAGGTTCGGAGTTATCCTATAGAGTCTATCTCGACTTTGTATTTCCAAGTTTGGCCCCTAGATAGTCCCTTGAGGACTTTCCAACCAACATAGGGGTCAAAGTCTTATGATACCAAATTCATTTAAAACTCATTACTAACGATTCTCCTTCTCTAAACAGAGGTAGGCAAAAAACCATCTACAAAAAATGATATTCAATCTTTTCTTCCAATTTCCCAGGCCATTAGGCCATCAGAGCCACAAATTCTACCATTCAAACAAGGTAAAATAATTTTTCATCATCTAGCTCAAGAAAAAAATGCTTATTACAGCAAAACATCCAAGACAACATAAAAACTCAAAGTCACACTTATTTGAAATTGGAAATTAGTTGGCAACTGCTGAAAGGGGTGCTCTTTTCCACCCAACCATAGGCACGGTTTTCTCTTTGAGTATTCCTCAACTAGCCACCCCCTAGATAGATCAAGATGCCATGAGTTAGATGAAGTTTCCCTTTTTTCTCAGCTACAGCAAGGGACATAGGTTACTTTCATTTTCCCACAGGGCCCTGGTAGTTCAATTTTCTATCCACCAAGCAAGGAGGCCTATTGTGATTGCTCACTCAATCACTACATCTTCGTTTATTAGCTTGATTAGAAAACACTGTCCAATCGCTCTTGTACCCAGAATAGCATATATTTCTCAATTCTTCTCAGAACCAGAGAGCCACACACGCTATGATTTTCTCCCTAATGGTCTTCTGACCTACTCGTGTGTATCCTCCCTCCTCTGCCCACAATTTTCCTGAATTTTCTTTGATTTTCGAGCAAGATTTCATGGGTCAGATCATGAATTTTTCAGACAGGTACTCTACCCATATCCTCATTTACTCTTGAGGAAGACTTCCCAACTACTAGCTTAACTAATAATTAAATTTTCTGAGCTACAAGGTTGTTCTGGGTCTGAGCAATTTATATCTAGCAGTGTACTGGTTTGGCAGGGTCATCTCAACCATCATTGGTTCCCCCTACCATCCCCTCTCATGAATCATGATCCATACTAGCCACCTCTTATTAGCAGTTATGCCACAATTTTCCATTTTTATATAATAACATAATATATATATATATATACAATACCTTTAATAACGAGGTTCATTGTCTTTTCCAAAATTCTCATGACGAGTTTGTCCACAGTATTTTATCCAAATATAATTATATTTACGAGCTGGGGAAAACAAGGGTATTACAAGGGGTTACCCCCGGTAAGAAGTCCCAATTAGTCCTCTCACCATTTGGAGTAGGGAACCCATCCGGATTTTGGCCCAGCAACCATTATTGGTTTTGGTTTTACCGGTTGTGGCTCGGTCCACCAATGAGGGTGAGTGACGGATGGTTATGCAAACAGAAGATGTAGATGAAGACTATGTAGATGCATGAAGGAAATCTAATCTATTCTAAGCCTATCCTATCCTAGCTAGGATCATATTATTTGTAACCAAATGAGCAATGACATGAAACTAACTCTACCAATAGCTTCACCCAGATAGCTTTAATGAAGAAATAAAGTTAGATAACACATGCACATGAATATATAACAAGAATAGTCTAAGTCATTATATCACATACATCAACAACTCATATGCTCAGGACATGAGAGATGAGAAAGAGTACCAAAATTGCAATAATAACATTAATTGCATTAGAAAATTCTATAAGCAAACATTCTCTTACATCCCATGTGAACAACAAACATTCTGCTTGAAATAGTTCACAGCAAAACAACAACACGTGTGAGTTCTTCTCTCTATTAAAAGTTGGCCCTGATGGCTTCTCAATATTAACCATTTCAACAATAGTACATCAAAGCTCTAATGAAAACTCCCCAATTTTAGTTAACATTGTCTTCCCAAAATTGTTCAAAAATATACAATGTTTGAAGAGCCAAAAGCCCTCTCTTTGGGTTCAATTCTAGTATCTATTTTGGTTTAATATGACCCTTGGCCTTCCTCCTTCCTCCGTGACCTTTCGCCTACCAATATTTTTCTTTATCCTCTCTGTAATGGTGTAGTGGTGAGAGAACAAAGACGACAATTACATTTTGATTGTCTTTAGTGTCGGTGGGCCTTCCCAGGTCTCGACTGTAGTGTTCATCTCTCGTCGTAAGGGTTGACTTGTGTTGGGTATGTGTTATATTCTTTGTCGAAATGTGTCACATTTTTGCCTCATTTTTTGTGTTGCCTCAATTTTCGTGTCCATTGTTGTGCAGTTTTTCAGCACATGTTTTTTGCCTATGGTTTTCTATTTCTGGTAAAGGAATTATGGTTGTTGACTAATTCAAGTCATTGGGTTAGGGTTTTGGAGGTCGTTGGCTCCTATATGTATTTGTAAACAATGTAACACTATGAATGAATATAGAATATGCTCGTTTTCCCGGTTTGGGTTTCCAGGGGAAAAATCTCTGTGTAATGTTTGTATTTTCCATTGTATATTTTTTGTTATTTTACTGAAAATCTGTCTACAGTAAATATTATACAAGGTTAAAATCTACAAATTGGACATTTGGGAATCCAATCATCATGGGGTTCAGACCTTTTCTTCAGTTATTTGAATTAAATTTCTTTTGTTGTTTCTCTATCACCGCGATGGCTCTTGTTATTACTACTCTATTATCCTTGGTTGTTGATTACATTGTGAGGATGCTGAGCATGACCTTCCCTCAGCGTTGGTACCTGGCATCATTCAACATGTGACCATGAGTGATCTTAGAGGAAAATTGTTAAAAACAAGCATTTGAACCCAGAAACAGAAACATTAAGTAGTTCATATTTCGTGTAAACTTCCCTTAATCATATTCTTGGTCTCTCTGCTCGCAGTTGAGGCATTATATTCTCCCGAGGATGTCGTGAGATATGTAGAAAGTCGGTGAGAAATTTCTGATATCACATAGCTATGCAATTATAAATCTCGGAAAGACCTTTCCAACAGTATAAAGAATGTGTGAAATGTACACCCGAGTAAAAAGTTTTCTCCTCAATGTATTGTGTCTAAACAATCCAAATTCCAGCTAGTAAGATGTTTCAGTGAGATTATCAGTTTACTTGTGTAATTCTTGGAATACAATCATGAAAGTCTTTGCTTCCTAGGTTATACAGGTCTTGACTATAGAAAGAATATCTTGAAAGAAAATATTTCTTTATTGGTTTGAATAAGGGAAAGCCAATCATTTTTTGAGGTAATTTTATTGGGTTTCTCAATGTTTTGTCGTTATTTACATAGATTTGGACGCTTCTGGGAGTGAGGTTGGTAGCTACCGCTCTTTCTTCCTGCCAATATCCAGATCATAGTGTCGTTCATACCACTGATGGAAGGAGCAACATCAACCTGAATAATGGCACTCTTCACCAAAGTCTGGGCTCTGACAAGCTCGTTATATGATGCATTGTAAACCACATCTAATATACAGACCTTACAAGTAACTGCCTTAAAACCCCAAGAATAGTTACCAGAAGGAAGAAATTTTTTATACGCATTCAAACTCAACAAATACCAATTTCTTTGGTATACGCATTCTATATAACCATGACCATTCGAGACTGTGGCATTATAACAATGTGAAGGCTGGGTATGTGGCATTATACATTCTTTCCAATAGTGAACATAAAGCTAACATCAATTTACATTTAAAACAAATTTGAGTTTGAATCCAGATAAAGCCTTTGTATTTTCTAACAATATCATAGATGGGTTCAACGCATTTCCTTACCACATTTTTTCAAAAGTAAAAATTTTTCCAGACATACACGCACAATGGAAAATGATAATATGAACCGGAGAGAAACATCATATGCACAAGAAGATAAAAACCATGGTCATTACTGTAAACTAAAAACCCATGAATTGCATTCCATAGTAGCCAATTTCTTCAACAATTTCTCTTTCAAACGATTTCTTATGCGAGAAAGACAGGGAGAGAAATACTTTTACAGTTGTTACAAACTAACCAGAACTAAAATTAATTCATTTCGTAATAAACTTACTTGCAAAAGATGCTCAAAAGTTTATGAGTACTTACCTTATCACAGTGGTCGATTTATACAAGTTCTTAGGGCTGAGACAGTTGTAGCAATGAGCAGAAGGGTCGGTTTCTCAAGCAAAAGTACAACTCCTTCTACATAGTCAAAAACCAAAATCCAATGACGAAAATCCTAGCCCAAAATAGGTGGTAATGTGCAAGGTTGGTAGCATTAATGCACATGTCCTCTTGTATTAAATGCAGGGCCATCTCGTACATTGATATTCCAACCCATATCAAATGCTATGAACAAACCATATGCTATCAACCCTCACACCTCCTATAAAAACTTAATAATACCATGTCTCCAACAATATGCTATATGCGTTGATTGAAACCTCCATTATTAAACAATTTTATTAAAGAATTTTCACACATGTTTTAATACAATGTCAAACTGATATATAAAACTTGAAAACCCAAATACTTCATAACTTTGTCATGTATTAACTAGATATCAACCACTTATTTCATAATAACACATATTCATATGAATATTGCCAAGTCCAACATGATAATGAACCTTAACTTGCATCTTAACTTGTATATGTATTATATGCAATTTCTTTATAACATATATATGTTATGTTTAAGCCCCAAATCAAAACTCCATATAACTCTTCCAAAAATATTTATGCCACATGAAACTTCATGGCTCATTATACCAAGG
>ML816695.1:38547-50223 GCA_009831015.1 Picea engelmannii | reverse complement strand
ATGGTGTGTTCTTTTTGTGTGCTCTATGAAGTCGAGAGATTTGGGATGGCCGCATGTTCGCAAGGTTAACCTCTGAACGAGATTTTCCTTTCTTATTTTTTACATCTCTCTTTTCAATAATTAATTTTTTAGACTCGTTGCCAAAAACAGCGCTCTGGAATACGAAGGATTCATCTTTGTAAAAAAAATTGGTATCAGCTATTTCCATTGGGTGATTATGCTGGATCGCATCTCCGGGAAGATCAAGGTTGCAGAATACACTATCCAGATCAGTCTCAAGTTCTCAGTCTAAATTTCGGGCTCTTCTGCTTGCCCTACAAATTTTTTTTCTCTTCTTCTCCATGGGAAGCTTGTGAGAACTATCAATTTTAGGGTGACGAGGGTTGTTATATCCTCCTCCATTTGAAGAATTTTTGGTTTCTTTCTTACTGTGGTGGGCGATTGGAGCAATGCTTCGGGATGTCTTACTTTTGGGAGTGTTATCTGGCGATTGAACACTCTTCTCATCTAGGCCTTTTCCATGTTTCTTGTACAATTCAATGGTGGTTTGCAATGTGTCTAGGTCGCTGACATCAGAAGCAGGAGTGTCTTCGCCAGTGTCTCTGTTTTCGCTCAGGGGTTTCTGGAAAAAATAATTTCTGAGGTGAACTGTCTGTAAATGTTCTAAAAAACAATTATTAGGGTCAAACCCTCTTAGCCTTTCAGCATATCTTAGGTTCAAGTTATTGAAATGGGCTGCGAATTCGTCAAATTTTTTTACGTTCCTCAACACGAAGTCCCCGACTTTCCAAGGCAGTGGAATGAACTATTTTTGTTCTCTTCTCATGGACTAGATGCAACCAGTAGTTGCATCACCTTGCTATTCTGTAACAAACATTTTTCTGTAATGTGACATGGAAGGAGAGCAAGTTTTTCCTTGGAGCCAAAAATCCTTATCACACTGTAATTATCCATTTATTCAAGTGCCCCCTTGCTGTCCAAAAACTTGGTTTCCTCGTCAGATATGCAGGGAGCATCTTCTCCTAATAATAAAACTGTGAAAACAGAGACAATGTCATTAAAAACTCATAAAAACTATGGGATGCCTTGTGCTTCCATAAGGCCTGGTATCGGAAGGTTACTAAGTCGAATTCCCAGTTTACCTTCTTGGACAAAGATATTTTTGGAAACTGACAGCAATGCGCTATCGCAAAAACCAAGTAGGATGACATATAAAATTTCTTCTCCTTTTTGAAGCTTGCAATTGGGAACAGATCTCATGGGAAATTAGCTTCCCCCCAATAAAAAATGGCTTGTTCCTTGACTATGAAATACGAAATATAAAGAACCATGCGGGAAATAGTTGTTGTGGATTCATGTCTCGTTATTCTTGTAAACAACCAGGCAATTTCCTGGAATGGATTTCTAAATGTACTAACTTGCAAGTTTGTGATATTGTCAGGAACTCGGGCAAGAGGTCCAACCCGTTATTATTCTTTCTTAGGAACTGCTTGGAGTCTTCTCCTCTGAACATCAATGTTGGCTCCGACAATTTTAACATCTGGCAGAATACCCGAGGTCACAAAGAAACATAAGAGTGGTCCCGCAGTGGAATAATTCCTTGGCCTGAAATATATTTATCGATGCACCAAGAGACCATCTCCTTCCAGTCAAAAACTTCAGGGACACAACCTACACGAGCAATCCCAGAGGTCCAAATTATTTTGTTCTGGGTGGAAGGGGACGAGTAGTAAGAATATGCCCTGGACCACTGGAAGTTCTAGTCCTCGCGCCCAAAGATGTTCATTGTATCTCCACAGAACTATTGTCGAGATGGTGCCATAAGTTTATGAGAATGTATGTTTGCTCCAGACGATGCTTGAAATGAACACTTGGAGGGGATAATATAACCCTCCGCAAATGTTGGTTCAATGTGTTTGAATGGGGAATCTCCTCAAGCCTTTCGCTCATTAATGACAATCTCTATGGGTGTTTCATAATGATTTGTTAGCAGTAAAGCTTACTTAATGCATACTTAGAAGTACGAAGGTGGTGGGTACAGTGTAGAGAAATTAACACTCCAGCCCGACAACGTGCAAACGACATTCCATGATGTTTGAAATTAACACTCGGAAGGGATAATATAACCCTCCACAAATCTTGGTTTAATGTGTATTAACAGGATATCTCCTCGAGCCTTTTGCTCATCAATGAAAATCTATACGATTCCTACATGTTGACTTGTTAGCATTAAAGCTTACTAATTGCATATTTAGAAATAAGACCTTATATATATGTATATGTATATGTATATGTATGTATTTATAAACAATTTTTTATTATAAACAAGTGCGAAGGTGACGGAGACGGGGAAGAGAAAGTAAGGAATGGCCAATTATGAAAAGTGGTCAGACGAGCTTCAAAATAGGGTTACAGGGGATACTCAGGAGAGGTGAGTGTCCGTCGATCAAATTGTATGTCTCAGAATTTTTGACTGCAAAACGCATAAAGCAGAAGAGGGCATGATGGGGCAGTTTAGTGATCGGTTTGTATATTTGCAGAATTTTGGGAAAGTGGCTAAGTATGGAACAGGGAAACATTCGGTCAAACTCGTTTTTGGAATTAAGGATTGAAGATTTTGTGAATGGGCCAACCCGACGACGGGCGAATGACATTCCATGATGTTTCTAATTAACACTCGAAAGGGATAATATAACCCTCCAAAAATCTTGGTTTAATGTGTATGTCTCAGAAATTTTGACTGCAAAAGGCGTAAAAGGGAAGAGTGCATGATGGGGAAATCTAGCGGTCGGTTTGTATATTTGCGAAATTTCAGGTTCGGTTTGCAGGTCGCAGAACAATGGAAGGGAAATCTTGAGCTCGCCTATCCAGGAACCCGGAATTGAAAAAGTGGCTAAGTATAGAATAGGGAAACAGTAGGTCGTACTCGTTTTCACTAATATATTGAAATTTGTAATAGATATCCCATTACCTGGCAAGATCTTTTCTGCATGTATATCGTGGAATTTTGGTTGTTGTTTGCAGGTCGTGGAACAATGCAAGGGAAATCTTGAACCCGCCTGTCTGGGAACCCGCAAGTGAAAAAGTCGGTAAGTATGGAATAGGGAAATTATCGGTGGAATTCATTTTCGCTAATATATTGATATTTGTAATAGATATCCCATTACCTGGCAGGATATTTTTTGCATGTTTCTGGACAAGTTGTGTAGGGACAGTTATTATGAATGTCTCCTCGAGGCATGATGTGTTGTCAACATTAAACCTGAATTATTGCATACTTGGAAAGAAGTGTGAAGGTGGCGGGCAGAAGAAACAACGATTAGGAATTGGATATTTCGTGAACCCGCCAATCCGACGATCTGTGAAAGAGATTCGAAGAAATGGATAAGTATAGAAAGTGGATGGGCAGGATTCAAAATGGGGTGAAATAGTTCCACATGAGACGTGAGGACCCGACGGTCAAATTGTAGGTCTCTGAAATTTTGAGTGCAAACTATGTAACACGGAAGAGGGTATGATGTGAAAGTCTGGTTGTAAATTTGTATATCGCGGAAGTTAGGGTGTTGTTTGCATGTCACAGAACAATGGAAGTGAAATCTAGAGGCCGCCTACCTGGGAATCTGCGATCAAAGAAGTGGCTAGGTATGGAATGGGGAAGCGGTCAGTCGGAGTCATGATATAAAAGCACGAGTGCAAATGTGAACCTATGAGTCCGCCAACCCACACAACTAGACATTTTTGGGAAAATGACTAAGTAACAAGAAAGAGAAAGTAAAGGGGAAAAAGAAATGGGAATTTGGTTAAGTATAGAAGAGGGAAAAGAAGGGATAATATACTCAAATCTGTAATAGATATCCCATTTCCTGGCAAGATATTTTCTGCATGTTTCTAGATAAGTTGTATACTTATTGCATATACTTGGAAAAAAGTGTTAAGGTGGTGGGCAGAGGAAACAACGACTAGGAATTGGAAATTGCCTGAAGCCGCCAACCCGTTGATCTGCGAAAGAGATTCCAAGAAATGGCCAAGTGTGGAAAGCAGTTGGGCGGGCTTCAAAATAGGGTGACAAGGGTTCCCGAGGAGATGTGAGGCCCTGACGATCAAATTATATGTATCAGAACTTTTGAGTGCAAAATGTGTAACATAGAAGAGGGGATGATGTGGGAGTCTGAAATTCAATTTGTATATCACGGAAGCCGAGGTGTTGTTTGCAGGTCAAGGAACACTGGAAGTGTAGTCCGCCTGTCCGGGAACCCACAAGCGAAAAATTCAGTAAGTATGGAATAGGGAAATGGTCGGTGGGACTCATTTCGCTAATATATTGATATTTGTAATAGATATCCCATTACCTGACAGGATATTTTCTACATGTTTATGGACAATTTGAGTAGGGAAAGTTAGTATGACTGTCTCCTGGAGGCATGGTGAGTTTTTATCATTAAACCTCAGTTATTGCATACTTGGAACGAAGTGTGAAGGTGGCGGGCACATGAAACATCGATTAGGAATTGGAGATTTCGTGAACCCGCCAACCCTACGATCCACGAAAGAGATTCCAAGAAATGGCCAAGTATGGAAAGTAGACACACAGGCTCCAAAATGGGGTGACAATAGTTCCCCAGGAGACACGAGGACCCGAAGGTAAAATTGCAGGCCTCATAACTTTTGAGTGCAAACTATGTATCACAGAAGAGGGTATGATGTGGGAGTCTAGCAGTAAATTTTATCACGGAGGTCGGGGTGTTGTTTGTAGGTCACAGAACAATGGAAGTGCAATCTAGAGCCCGCCTGCCCATGAATCCGCGATATAAAGGCACGAGTGCAAATGTGAACCCGTGATTCCACCAATGCGCGCAGTTAGACATTATTGGAAAAATGACTAAGTAACCAGAAAGAGAAAGTAGAGGGGGGAAAGAAATGGGAATTTGGTTAAGTATAGAAGAGGGAAAATAAGGGCTAATATATTCAAATCTGTAATAGATATTCCATTTCCTGGCAAGATATTTTTTGTATGTTTCTGGAGAAGTTGTATACTTATTGCATATACTTGGAAAGAAGTATGAAGGTGGCGGGCACAGGAAACAACGACTAGAAATTGGAAATTTCTTGAACCCGCTAACCCGACGACCCACGAAAGAGATTCCAAGAAATGGCCAAGTGTGGAAAGCGGTCGAACGGGCTTCAAAATAGGGTGACAAGGGTTCCCAAGGAGACGTGAGGCCCTAATGGTCAAATTGTATGTATCGGAACATTTCAATGCAAAATGTGTAACACGAAAGAGGGGATGATGTGGGAGTCTAGAAGTAAATTTTCATATCGTAGAAGTCGGAGTGATGTTTGCAGGTCATGGAACAATGGAAGTGCAATTTAGAGACTACCTGGGCAGGAACCCGCGATTGAAAAATTGTCTAGGTTTGTAAAGGGGAAGCGCTCGGTCGGAATTGCAATATAAAAGCATGAATAAAAATGTGAACTCGTGAATCCACCAACCCGCGCAGCAAGACATTTTCGGAAAAAAACGACTAAGTAACCAGAAAGAGAAACTACAGGGGAAAAAGAAAGGGGAATTTGGTTAAGTATAGAAGAGGGAAAAGAAGGGGATAAAAGAGTGGGAAAATAGGAAAGCGGAGGGCAATTTCCGTAAGTGGGAATTGCTCTCAAACAAGCCCCATTGTTGCAAAACCATCATTTTCTAGTCCAATATTGTATCCACTTACTCATTTTCTATTGTGCTTGTACCATTAAAAAGGGTGTGAGCAAATGCTTTGTTGAAGATTAGTTTTTATTGCAACTTGTGGGAATAATTGTGTTCTTGATACATTCTTCCATGACTTTGACATATTAACTTAAGTATTAAACTTCTTGCATGATGGGTTGTTAGCATTAAAGCTTAATAATTGCATGTCTAGAAACAATAATGATGATATTGAATTTTAATATTGTAGTTGGTTTCATAGTCCCATTTGACTACAGCCACCATAGACCATTTTTTTTTTATTCGCGAACAAGAAATTTGGCAATTTCATTAATAAAGTAAAAAGTGCTCAAATAGAGGCCAGGGGATGGACAACTAATAAAATGTTCCCTTTTGGAGTAAAGGAATCAAGGAAGCGAAAGGGAAATAAAAAATTGTTTGCTTTGCAAGGCAGAGATTAAAACAAAATTTCTAGGGCGGGGCCCCGACTGCCGCATCGTGATTTGGTCTTTCTATGTTCTATCTGCATTGCGAATAGAATTGAATGTTGGTTTGAAACTATCTGAAATTCATTTTTGTTTCCATAAAATCCTGATGGGATCGACACAATGCATTGTCGTATAATTGTTAAATGCTCCATATTAGATCAAATTACTTGAGCCAATACAATATTCAAGAACTACGAGACTATCGAACCATGCTAATGAGAAGAGGTGTTAAATTCAGCAAAGAAGCAGCAACCAAGATTCCAAGGAAAAAAAATTTATAGTAAATCCATTAAAAAATAATAATGGGCAGTGTATATCTATCCATAGAAATTGGACTGAGTTCTTTACACCAAAACATTGAACATATTTGTCATAAACACAAGTACAGGATCTACAAACAAACAAACAAACAAAAACATGCATACAATTCAGTGTTGTTCCTCTAGTGGGACAACATGCATGAGCCATCGAGATGCTCTTCAACATGCATACAAAACTCATTACCATGATTTTTTTTTAAGGAAATCCTTGCAGTCTTCTCCTCAGAAGGTCAATGTTTTCTTCCACAATCTCAATATCTTGCAGAATACCTGAGGCGACAAAGAAACAGGAGAGTGGTTCCGTAGTGGAATAATTCCTTGGCTTGAAGCATGTGAACAACACTCCTACTCCTGATGCTGGCGACCTGGAGACATTGCAAGGCACCACTCAATTGTACAAATAACAGGGAAAATGCCCCGGTGAGAACAGTTTCCAATCCGCGTTCGCCACTGCAAAGAGCACGAAATCCCACAACATCGCTCCAACATTGCACCCCAACAAGAAAGCAACCCATAACTTTTCAAACACAGGAGGACATAAGAGCCCATCCTCGCGGTAAAATTGATAGTTCTCACAAGCTTCCCGTGAGGAATGAGACAAAAAACGTTGCAGGGAAAGCGAAAGAGCCCACAACTGAAATTTAGGACACACCAAGAGACCACCTCCTCACAGTCGAAGACTTCAAGGACACAGGCTGCACGAGCAATTCAAGAGGCCCAAATTAGTCCATTCTAGGCAGAAGGAGATTAGTAGTAGGAATATGCCTTGCACCAATGGGAGTTATGGTCCTCATCCCCTGAGATGTTAATTGTATATCCAGAGAACAAGAGAGTGGTTCCACAATTGAATAATTATTTGGCTTGAAATATATCTCTGGGAGCATCAAGAGACCATTTCCTTACAATGAAATACTTCCTCCCAGAATAGACTAATTTGGACCTCTGGAATTCCTAATCTCGAGCTGCAAAGCAGCTATTGCGTTCAGCGTTGATTTCTTTTCTGAAACCCCTTCTTTTGGTCTTGTCAAGGCCGCCATCGTCGAATCGAGAAGTGCCCCCCATTATGGTTGATTTCAATTTGGGCGTAGGAGTGGGAACAACGTCTGCATTTCCATCATCCATTGTCGTATCATCGTCCATCAAATCATCTTCTCCGAGCTTGAAATTGACTGCATCAACCTCTATGCCAGCCATCAATGCAAGTGGGCAAGTTGTCTGAGAAGGCGGGGTTTCCTTGGAATTCTTTGGCCTGAAATATATCTCTCGGTGCACCAAGGGACCATCTCCTTTTTTTCTCTTGGGCGGAGGGAGATGAGTAGTAAGAATATGCCCTGGAGTACTGGAACCTTTGGTCATCATGCTCGAATATGTTTACTACATCTGGATAGAATGGTTGTCGAATTGTTGCCAGTTAACGAGAATTTATGTTTGCTCTAGATGATGTTTGAAATGAAAATTCGAAAGGGATAATATAACCCTCCGCAAATATTGGTTTAATTCATATCAATGGAATATCTCCTCGAGCCTTTCATTGATCAATGACAATCTCCACGGTTCGTGCATAATGAGTTGTTACCATTAAAGCTTACTAATTGGATATTTAGAAAAAAGTGCGAAGGTGGCGGTGACAGCGAAGAGCGATTAAGGATTAGATATTTTGTAAAGGCACCAATCAGACGACGCACAAAAGAGATTGCATGATGCTTGAAATGAATACTTGGAAAGGATCACACAACTCTCCACAAATCTTGGTTTAATTCGTATTAATGACAAATCTTCTCCATCCTTTTGGACATTAATGAAAATCTTAATGGTTCCTGCACGATGAGCTATTAACATTAAAGCTTAATAATTTCATATCTAGAAAGAAGTGTGAAGGTGACAGGAATGGTGAAGATCGATTAAGCATTGCACATTTCGTCCACCCGCCAGCCCGTGAAAGATATTCCAAGAAATGGCCAAGTATGGAAAGCGGTCGGGCGGGCTTCAAAATAGGGTCACAAGTTATACTCAGGAGACATGAGGGGTCGATGGTCAAATTGTATGTCTCTGAACTTTTGACTGTAGAATGTGTAACACGGAACAGGGCACAATGACGGATTCCGGCGGTAAATTTGTATATCATGGAATTTTGGGTGTTGTTTGTAGGTAGCGGAACAATGGAAGTGCAATGTTGAGCAAGCTTGGCCAGGAAACGACGATGGTAATAATGGCCAAGTATGCAATGGGTAAGAGGTTGGTCAGACTCGTGATATAAAAGCATGAGACATACTCAGAATAGGGAATATTGATGGGCTTGAAAACAGGGCCACAAATTCTACTCAGGAGATGTGAGGGCCCGATGGTCAAATTGTATGTATCCCAACTTTTGATTGAAAAATGTGTAACACAGAACAGGGGACAATGATGAACTTCGACGGTCAATTTGTATATTGCGGAACTTCGGGTGTTGTATATAAAAGCATAAGACATTTGAAAAAATGACACATTCAGAAAAACAACTAAGTAACCAGAAAGGGAAAGCAAACGAGAAAAAAGAAAAGGGAATTTGGTTGCCAATTTGTAGATCAGGGAAGTCTTGGTGTTGTTTGCAGGCAGCGGAACAATGGAAATGCAATGTTGAGCTTGCCTACCCGGGAACCCATGATCCAAAAATTTTGTTGAATATGAAAAGGGGAAGCGGTCGGTCAGACTCATGATATAAAAGTATCAGTGGAAATCTAAAGACGTGAATCCACCAACCCCGACACCTAAACATTTTCTGAAAAATGACTAAGTAACCAAAAAGGGAAAGCATAGGGAAAAAAGAAAGGGGATGGCAATTTTCGGAAGACAAAATTGGTGTAAGAAAGCCCCATTGATGGTCTTAACAGTAACTATGAAGTGCAATAAATAGGTGAACATGATCTTCAATCAAGGAATATATAAAGTGAACCATACTTATAGTTTCCAGGATGTGTTTGTATAATAGAAGCATCGAAAAGCCACAAGAAAATAGATTTTGGGATGTTTAAGTAAAATTATTGTACTGTCAACTTCACTGTAAGTATAACAATGACAAATTTGAATTTTAATGTTCTGTGGTTGATATGATAGTTCCATTGGACTTCACATAGTATATATCCTTTTATTTCAAAATATTCCTGGAGATGAATTTTTCTAAGTTCATCGATCAAGGAAAAGTGCTAAAATGAGCCACATACTACATTTGCATCAGAGAGCTTATAGTAAAAGGAAAAACAAGTCCTATATATTCTTTAAGATCATAGAAAAACCGCCAAGATCATGAATGTATCATTAATTTTCCAGAACGAAGCATACAACCAAGAGCCAAGTAAACACCAAATGTATTGAAAGTCGAGGCACAAGGCAACGCATCAACACAGAAGGCGCTAAGTGATATCCCACAAGAGTCCATAGAGTAGTACACATCAACCTATGCATCAAACAATTTGATATATAAAAAAAAAAAACACGTGGCATTGGTTTTCTCTTACATCTGGTATATGTTCCCATGAGAAAATAATCGGGGCCATGAGATATGAACAAAAGTTTGCCAAACACAAGACAACACAAAACCAGCAGAGCTTCGACATTGTATCCCAGCTATAACCAAACCCCCAAATGGGGAACAAGAAACTTTTCGATTACAATTTTACCATAAAACAAGATCACTATGGACATTTTCTTATGATAGTGCCATGTTCTATCACAACCAATTTTAAGAATGCCAAATTTCCAATATTGTTGGAAATGCCTAATGGTTCTGCCCAAAGGAGCAAGCCATTTTGACGATTCAAAGGATGGGTCTGAGTTATTCACAGTTGGATACTTTGTATGGGGTTTGTCCTCATGCTTCCCATTTGTGGACTAAACAATCTTATGTGTTTGTACAACAACAATAAATGCACTTGCATGTATAAATTTCAATGCCCGAACTCCCCAATCTCTATAGCGAGTTATGAATATCTGAAGCTCATGCTTCAATCCATGTTGAGCCCTTTTTTTTCAATTAGGGCATCGAAAAAATGAATATATCATACCATAAATTTACAGTTGGAGATCATCTTCTTTTTTATTTGGGCATCCAAAAAATGCAGAAATCCTGCCATGGCTATATAGTTGGAAAACATTTTTCCAATTTGGGCACCCAAAAAGGTGTAGACTCCTCCAACAAATCTACAGCTAGCCACCATTTTTTTTTCATTTGGACACCCCAACAAATATGCAAAATTCTTACTGGGAGATGCAAGAAAACATCAAAATAACAACAGCGATTTGATTTGTAGTTATATTCTCCTTGTTTTTTCAAGTGCACAAAAAGAGACAAAGTCTCTGGAAAGAAAATTTACAGCCATAGATGTAAACTCCGAAGAACTTGAGTCCGACGAACATTCATTTGGGTATTGAAGAAAAAGTACAGACATGCATGAGATTTTTTTCGTTTCCTGCCAAAGCTTGATATGATTTTTTTTTTATTTTTTTCAGTTGATATGCAATATTGCATTGTCCTCATTTAAGGTAAATTTGTTATGTATCCGAAAGTCGCGTAGCATGTAGACATTGTTTGTCTTTTTCTATAGGTATACTTCATATGACAATTCTGCTAACCCAGGAAGCACATCTTGTAACAGAGGTTGTCTAATTGTACAATGTACGATTGTGTTGCCCACGGTTCGGATGGAAATGTCTATATATGTAAGGGAATTTTTTACTGCATCGTAGACAATCAATTGTATCATCATTTATGAAAGCAGAAGCAGAAGCAGGAGAGTTTCATTCCGCACATACAGGCTCGAAGGGGGTCGAGTACGCATTCGTTGCAACCAAAACACCCTCAACCTAGGCACGTGAGTATAGTAGTTAATATATTGAACAATATAATATAGAACTGCACAACAAAAAAATAAAAACCGCAGAAAATTGTTGAAGGCAATTTTTATGAGCAAAGCAAGGATGAAATTGTAGATGTATACGCACAATAGTTGTAGAGATAGTTAGTTTCTTGAGATCTTGTACTATGTTTGTTTGCAATTCTATTACAAATGTTGCTTGGGTTGTGCGAAAGATCCTTTCTTTAACATCTCTTTTCTTTGTTAGATTTTTTAAAAGCATAAGTGGAAATTGCCCTTTATGCAATTGTTGTTCCATTGAGGAAAACAAATTTGAATAG
>ML816695.1:0-32758 GCA_009831015.1 Picea engelmannii | reverse complement strand
TAATTTTATTTCTTAAAAAAAATAAAACTTACCTTAAATATTATCCTCAAAATAAAATAAAATAAATATTAAAAAAAAAAATCCAAAAAACACAGATATAAACATATTATAAAATGAATTATATTTTACAATTTCTCTTATATAATATCATCCATCCATTTTATTTTCTCGTTAAGATATCTTAATATAATGCACTTACGAGGGGAATGTACAAACTTTAATTAGATGGGAGGAATAAGCACCAATACATTTCACATTGTAAAATGGATTATTTTATATTTAAAATAAGACAAATTTGATGTTGTTGTTTTGATCTTATAGTTTTGTTTAAGTATTTGATGTTGTCGTTTTTGGTTTAAGTATTTGTAAACTTATTTTTGGTTTAAGTATTTGTTAATTTTTTAAATGAGAAGTGGTATTTTATGATTTATTATTTTAATAAATTTTAATATGTTTATTTATTTTTATTCAATTATTTTAATATAATATATCAATTTAATATTATATTTTTGTTATATCAACAATATATATATAATGAATTTTAAAATAATGAATATATAAGAATAAAGGGAAAAAACTCACACACAAATTGAATTTGTACATTATTTTCCACATATATATTATATATGTGAGTGAGTGAAATAGTGTACAAATTCAATTTGTTTGGTGAGTGTTTTTTTTTTTTTTCTTTTATATTTTCATTTTTTCTTTAAATTCAATGATATGGATCTTCTTAAATGTGTGTTGAGATTTTTAAAAACAAAATTTTATGATTAAAGTTTTAGTTAAATTGTTTGGAATTATAAAATTTTATAAATATTTTAGTATATTTTGAAAAAAAAATTGATAGAAAAATGATTAAATTTGTCCACTTATCAACTTGTATATATATAGTATATATGTACATATGCAATTATTAATAAAATTGTTTATAGTTTGCTAAATAGGTATATATGTGCATATGCAATTATTAATAAAATTGTTTATAGTTTGCTAAATATAGCATGGATAACTTGAGTTCGACTAAAGAGGAGTGAGCTAAGATTATATGATCCACGGGCTTGTACGGGCTTGTACTAGCTTAGGCAATGTGACAGAGGAGTGAGCTAAGATTATATGATCCACGGGCTTGTACGGGCTTGTAGTAGCTTAGGCAATGTGACACTCTATTAGATACTTTTCTTTCCAATTTTACCTACTTCAAAAAAAATTAAAATATTAAATCAAAATGTAGCATGATTAGATTATTGTATTTAAATCATTAAATAAGGAAAGCTCTAAAAGAAAACATTAACAAAATAAACTTTCTTTGAACTAAAAAAACGAAATAACACAATTAATTGTTTAATCAAAATAAATAAAATGATTTAAAAATACCATTCCATAGAAATTGGTTTTGAAATAAGAGTTAAAACTAGTTTTGATTGGTTAAGAACTCATATTTTTTTATGAAGAACATAGGCTAATGGTCCAAGACCTAGAGACATCTATAAAGAGCGAAAGTATGTCCCCTTATGAATCACTAGTGGGTTATTTTAGGTGGCGTGATTTTTCTTGAATAATGGATGAGTCAACCTGCTAATAGCAAATAGTGATACTTGTCACAATTGAGTTATAATGAGTTTTTCCACCTTCCAAAAAAAATGGTCACATAGAAAGTAAAGAACAAAACTTCAATACTTATCATGATTGGTAATATACACAAATTATTGTTTTCATGTTTTTATTGTTAAATTTGGAAAAAATAAAACTTTAATATTTATCATTTTTTTTTCCATTATGACTATGGAATCTTACTTTCTGAAGAGAATGTTACAATATCGTCCATCCATAAGATAAGTATAGAGTTAGTTTTCCTAAAAATGACATCAAAACCAACTTACAAGTAATTATCATTTTAACTCCAATAAATGACCTACTTTTAACAAATACTCAAAAGGATCCTTTCATTGATCAAAGTACAAGTATACACAAATCTGTAATTTTATTTATAAAAACAAAATTACAATATAGCAAATGTTGTATGCATTCAAAAGAGCATTCTCAACCTTAGGTATAGCTTTGTTCATATGTCAATTCATCCTACTATGTATACAGCTTTTCAAGAAAAATAGATTTTACAAAAAGTATGTTGTCACCTCTAAAAAATTAACCATAGGTGTTTAGTTTTGCAATCTTATCTTCCAACATTGTTTTCTTTACAAAAAATAGAAATATATAAGGAAATAAATAGAACTATATCCAGGACTTGTGTTCATATGCCATAGTGTTCCCTTCATGTTGAACAGATACCATCCAAATTCTTCGATGCAACTCTAAACCAACTTTGGAGAGTTCGTGTGCAATCATGTTTATGTCTTTGTAGATGTGTGTAAAAGATATTTGTGAGAATGTTGGTAACAATATTGTACTTCATTAAATAGGGGTTGTAAAGTAAAGCTTCTCAATGTTATTTTTTTACGCAACCAGTATATAACGAGTAGTGAATCACCATATATATGAAGATGAGAAACCCTTGATTCTTTAGCTAGTTTGAGGGTCTTCAACTCACGAAAATTATTTGTTTCCAGCCCAATTCTAGATTTGAATTTTAAACTATGATTTTGTGATAAAAATAGTATCCATCTTACTCCACCCCTAGGTGGGGTCCCCTGAGAGGAACCATCAAAGTATGCATATGGAATGTTCTTATTTATTTTCTCTTATGGATAATTAAGTGATTATTATTTCTCCTAAGGTTGAGGGAATGCATTTAGTATGTATAAAGCATGTACAACACATTTTATTGGAAGAATCTCTTTGCCTTCAAACAGTTTCAAGTTCCTCGTTATCCCCATTTTGTGGGATAGCTAAGGATATCATGTCTCGAGGCCCTCAGGTTGCATATATGGAGTGTCGAGAGACTACATAATCAGTAGTGTCCACTTGCACAGATGGAGACCCTTCTCACCACCACAAAAGTCAGGATTTTCATTCTGAAAGGCACTAGACCTTGCTCAATGAGGTACAAGTCATGTATTATGGTGAGTATCATTTCAATATTTGAGGCATTTTGAGTATGGTGTATCTTAGACCGCTTTAGATTTTATGACATATGCTTGAACATTATTCATTTTGCCTTGTTTTACCTTGGTGGTTGACATTGCGCCCTAGTAAGTGGTCTTCCTCGGAAATGGGTTTTCTACTAGGAACTCCCTTGAAGAGCCATCGTACTGTTCCCAACCATACTTACAACTTTCCATCACCTAAAACCCCCCATTTCCTTGTCTCTTGGGATTTTAGGGTGTATTGACCCAAGAAGGGGTTGTCCCTCATTCCATGGGAAGAAGGGGTTGAAGGCCCAGAGGGATTGTTGTTGGTTAAAACGATAAAAGCATATATATAGACCTTACAGATGCTTCGCACAGGGATCCCACGAGAAAGCAATGAAACGCTTATCTGTAAGAAAATGGGGACCTATAAGAATAAACGATAATGAATGCTTAAGGGGTTAGTTGGAGGATACGAGGTCTTATCATGAGAAGGCATATCATGATCATGGGTATCTAGTGGTATGACATTACCATCATCTGGTCACCAAGCCATGGTAGTGGCTCTCAATTGCACAACTGAGAGAAAGGGGGTCTCATCATGAACTAGCCTTCTCATTTCTGCGAGGTATTTGTGAGTGACACTGTCATTATATGGACACCACGCCGGGACAATGGCCTTCAAATCGTTCCTTAAAACATGAAAGAAACAAATAATGGCAAGAGGATGGGCTTGGAAAATGTGCATTGCAAATGAAGGTGCCACACACCCTCTACAAAGGCACACATGAATGAGACACTACAATCCCTTGTATGTCATGAACCCCATACCCAGTGAGTCTTGATCCATAACCGCTTCATCTAATTATCATGGCTTAGAGAGGGATCACTTGAGAAACACTCCTTGACCTAGGGAAAGATCTACCCAATAAGACACCTCATCAATCATCCCATATCCAAGCTTGGCGAGTTGCATAATGTCTTTGAGAAATTACTTGATGTGCATGCTTAGGTGGATCATTTGTTGATTTGATTTTCTCACCATGATATTTTGACTTGAGATCCTTGGAGAGTGTGCTTATCTGTCTTTACAAGACCCAGTTGGTGGATAGTTTTGGAAGAACAAACCTAGCTTGGGTTTCCATGGGGCTTGAATCCCACAGGTTGGATGCCAAGGGTCCACATGCTAGATCACGATGAATTTCCTTTGGAGGCATAGAAGACATCATGGATGACATGACCTATCCTTTACATGCCAAACATTTTACCTAGGAGAGGCAAAATGTCACCTTTGGAGGCTTGACATCACCTAGAGGAATAGGGTTTGGTGGTGAAGGTGTTGTTTGATGACATGTGGCACATTTTGAAGGAAGGAGGTTTGAAGACCATCAAGAGAGTACTTGGATGAGTGACAAGTCGCCTTTAGAGGCGTAGCCATGCATCTACTACTCCAACAACTTCTTCAAAGTGCCAAAATGTCCCCTAAAGGAGTGACGTCACCTTATTCTAAGGTTTCTTTTGTGTAAAAGTGAATTTTAATATGAATTGTTTAATATTATTTTGTTGCAAGGGGTAAGATAAGGGTTGTGGACTCCTTATCTTATGTTTTACCCTTGCTAATGTGGAAAAACTATGTGATAGATGTTTTGTATAAATAACGATCATAAGATCTCATTTTGAAACATAACTCTCCCATTGTGAAGAGCTAAGGACTGAAATTTTGGCTACCCTTGAAGATTTTTGTTCTCTTGTGTTATGGTATGGTGTTTATTTGGTTGTGGGATTGATGATGATGATGCACTAGCTCTTGGAGGTAATTTTATAGCTATTATGGTGGCTTATCTTGGCATGATATGGTTTATCTTGTTGTTATTGGATTGGTAAGACATTCTACTTGTTGCTATCATTTGTAATTCCAGCTCAAGGTTGATTTTTCTAAAGCTAAGTAGGAAGTATAAGTGCATAAACGCCTACTCTAGCTCCACCATAATTTTAAGCATAGAATAATTTTTTGCAAGGGTTTGCTAAGGAAGTATAAGCATATACACCCCTTAGTCTAAACCATAGCTAGGTTACTTGCCTTGAGGAATAAGAGAATTTATACCCCCAAGGAGGTAGTACTTTTATCTCCTTACTTTCAACCCCATTAACCCACAATCAAAGGCACTAGTCGTTGCATTGGTAAATGTGAAACTTGAAGTTTTGAAGTTCTCTCACTTGGACATTGTTCCTTGAGCCATAGGTTATATTGCCTCATTAAGGCATCCTCTTTCACCCACTAAAACTTTTTGTTGTTACAAAACTAACCTACAGCCATTAGGGTTTCAAAATCTGACCCTCTAACCCTAAATAACTCCTAAACTAACCCTAGAAATTGGCTATAACTTTCCCTTAACAAACTACTAACCCTAGGGCACTTTTTGAGCTAGTTTGAAGTGATTTTCATTGGCTGAATTTTCTGTTATAAGGCTTGGTTTGCTACAACAATAAGGCTGATAAATATCACTGCAGTAAGATTTTTGTGGCAGCCTTGCTTTTATGCTAAAGTCTTGTTTTATCATTGTTGAGTTAAACTAGTCTTTACCAACTTGTCTTTTACTTATTTAATTAGACTTTTAGCACTTATTTTACAGCTCCTATTATCTTTTATGTGTTGATATATATCATCGATTGTTGTTGCAATTAGGGACAACAAGCTTAAATTTCCTATCCACCTAACACACTGCATTGTATACTTGGTTTTCATTGTGTCTCTGGCAGGTATTCTTCTCTCAACAGATCACTCAAAGCACTGACAACCCTAGGCCTTTCCCAAGACTCGTTACCAAGTTCCCTTTACCATATATAATTGACCTTTAGGGGCATCCATCCATATGTCTCATTTTCCATCTCAATTCCCCCTAGGGTCAATGGGATTCCCCTCTTGAGGTGACTACCTCACCTCTAAAGTGATGGGAACACCTGCCTAAGGCGAAAGTGGGTAGGTGCTCTCTAAGTTGTCACCAATTGGTGGTTGGGTCGGGATTTTCCCAACCTACAAATTGTGCGATAACATTTTGGTGTCATTGTCGAGGAGGATTTTGAATCCTCTTCTGAACCCTAATGACACTTTGGCAAGTTATCCCAAAGTCTCTTCCCTAGATTACATAACAACTCCACCTAAGGGACATTCACTTTCTACCTTTCTTGAGGAGCTCCCCTTGAAGCTCATCTGGCGACTCCACCTTCCAAGAACCCACCTTATCCCTTTCCATCCTTTGATGAGCCTTGAGCTCATCTAGCGAATCCATTGAGGTATTACCCTAAGTAATGGAAACATGGATATGTGGTGCTTTCATGAAGCATAAAAGGCCTTGGATATCAAAGCTATTGACAAATATCCAAACAAGTTCTTGGTAAACCAATTTGATCTCCTTCCAAAGTTCGATGGTAATCCATTGTCGACCGCAACACACATTGTTGAGTATACCAGATGCATCTGCATTTTGAGTGCACAAAATGAGGATGTATGCATGTGGTTGTTCTTGCTATCCTTGGGAAGTGAACAGAGGGATTGGATCAATGATTCTTGCAAGCCAAGAAGTATATCTTCTTTGACGATCCTCATCAGAGAGTTCTTTAAACATTGGGGACCAAAAGCTCAAAGTCTTGAGGATATAATTCAGGACCTGGAGGATGATTTTTCGAGAGAAGTTTTTGACCTTGATCCTATTGAATGCATGAGAGGAACGCTTCTGTCGGATTTTGTTGAAGCAACAGTCGAAAACACAAAGTTGACAATAACAATGAGGAAATTTTTGAGTGCCTCAAGCAAAGCACAGATGAAGATTACAAGTTGTGTGAACAACTGATGAAACTTTGTCCTGAGAAGGACTTTCTAGTTAAGTTATGTCAATAGATAGAAGAAGAGTATGACGCCATCCTCGAAAATTATGAGGAAATGCCTGCCCCAAACTCAACTTGGGAAGTGGCATTGCATATTATGGAACAAATTCATTATACGATGTTGTAACCGAGAAGTATGGGTACCAGGAAAACTTCCCAAATGACGATGAGCCTCTCTCCATGCCCAAGGAATTCTACAAACTTGTTAGAGATCAAGATCAGAATGGTGAGTTCTTTGATCTTAGTGAAGATGACATAGACTTGGTCGAAGAACATATTCATGAAGAATTTTTTCAAGAAGATCTAAATGATGAAGACCTTGATGAAGTACAACCTCCAGATGAGGAGACATTGGTATTTGTGCTCTCGTTTGACGAAGATGATATCATTCAGCCTTGTTCTCCTCCTACACATGAATATGAAGAATTGATTATCCTTAATGACGCAGATGATCTCATGCAAAACCTCTCCGACATCATTGATCTACACATTGATAATTTCATACAGTTTGGGAGACGTATATGGGATTTTAGTCGTTTTGTTTTTTATAGAGACCTCGTTTATGATATTGAGGGTAGCTCTCAAGCAAAAGAAGTTAAGTTGTCATCATTAGAGGATTGGTCTTCATGCATATACGATTCAGACATTTTTCATCCTGGTGATGACATGATTATAGATTTATTCGAGGATGACCAGTTGCAGCATTTTTAGGATGATTTTTAGTCATCCCTTGGGACTTGTGATGCATATCTTTTTGGGGATGAAGAATTGTTGTATGAGGACACTCAACCACCTCCGTCCTCAATTTTGGAGGAATACCGGGACGTGGCCATCTTAGAATTGTCAGAGGTTCACTCTACAAAGAGGAAGTATTTTCATATCGAGGATTTCTACAAGGATTCGCAGACGAAGAAGCCGCATCTTTCTTTCTCTAGACTTGAGGTTGTCCCTTACTGCATATCTTCTTCTCTAGGAAGCCATACAGTCTTCTTCTGATCTCTCATATCCTCTTAGTATTCAACAAGTAGTGGATCTTTGTGTGTGAATGAAGATGAACCGTCATCTATATACAATAGCCCTCTTCAGACATGGATTGACTGGGCTTGCGGTTACACTCTCATGCAGAATGATCAGGCTAGCGATTTCTATTTCCAACAAGATTTACTCCCTCCCACCCATCTTCATGAGTTTAATTTTACGATTGATTATATATCTATTTATGCTCATGATCATTTTGTGTTGGACTTATCTTTGTTGTTTCACATGATTAATCACAGGGGGAGATACTTTGAGGAAATGATCAATTCATTTCACTAGTTGTATGACTTCACCTAACATCATCTATCGCCTGATCTTCAGGGCCCCAAGGCCCCAGATAAGTAGGTAGGTCATTTTTCTTTCCTTGCATTTGCATCTTGATTGCTCATATTAGTTTATATGCATTTCATATTTCATTTTTCTCTACTTGCATATGGATTTCAATCTTAGTTTAGAATTTTTTGAAAAAATGCTAAAATTTTCTTTTTTAGGTTAGTTTTTATTTCTTTTGGATTTTTATGTATATGGACAAAGGGTGTTAGAACCACCCTAGATTTGATGGTTTTTGTTTCAATGTAGGCACATGTCTACCAAGACATGTTGTGATTCTCATGCACTCTACAGTGAGCACATGTCCCCAAGTAGGAGCCAGATGTTATCCCCATTTTGTGGGATAGCTAAGGAGATCATGTCTCGAGGCCCTCGGGTTGCAGATATGGAGTGCCAAGAGACTACATGACCAACAATTTCCACTTGCACATATGGAGACCCTTCTCACCACCACAAAGGTCAGGATTTTCAGGATGGCATCCACCACACAGTTGGCTTCCTAAAGGCACTAGACCTTGCTCCATGAGGTACAAGTCAGGTATTATGGTGAGTATCATTTCAATATTTGAGGCATTTTGAGTATGTTGTATCTTAGACCACTTTAGATTTCTGACATATGCTTGGACATTATGCCTTTTGCCCTATTTTACCTTGGTGGTTGACATTGTGCCCTAGTAAGTGGTCTTCCTCGGGAATGGGTTTGCTACTAGGAACTCCCTTGAAGATTCATTGTACCGTTCCCAACCATACTTACCACTTTCCATCACCTAAAACCCCCCATTTCCTTGTCTCTTGGTATTTTAGGGTGTATTGACCCAAGAAGGGGTTGTCCATCATTCCATGGGAAGAAGGTGCTAAAGGCCCAGAGGGATTGTTGTTGAATAAAAATATAAAAGCCTATATATGGACCTTCCAAATGCTTCGCCCAAGGATTCCCCGAGAAAGCAATGAAACATTTCTTTGTAAGAAAAGGGGGACCTACAAGAATAAATGATAATGAATGCTTAGGGGGTTAGTTGGAGGATGGGATCTCCCATCACGAGTCAGCCTATCATGATCATGGGTATCTAGTGGTACAACATTACCATCATCTGGTCACCAAGCCAAGGTAGTGGCTCTCAATTGCACAACTAAGAGAAAGGGGGTCTCATCATGACCAACCTTCTCATTTCCGTGAGGTATTTGTGAGTGACACTATCATTATCTGGACACCATGCCAAGACAGTGGCCTTCAAATCGTACCTTAAAACATGAAAGAAACAAAGAATGGCAAGAGGATGGGCTTGGAAAAAGTGCATTGTAAACGAAGGTGCCACACACCCTCTACAAAGGCACCCATGAATGAGACACTACGACCCCTTGTATGTCATGAAACCCATGCCTAGTGAGTCTTGATCCATAACCACTTCATCTAATTCACATGGCTTAGAGAGGTATCACTTGGGAAACACTCCTTGACCTAGGGAAAGATCTACCCAATAGGACACCTTGTCAACCCTCACATATCCAAGCTTGGCGAGTTGCATAATGTCTTTGAGCACTTACTTGTTTGACCAGGTAATATTTCATCCATAAAAACCCTAGCAATGAACATCAATGAATAAGTAAAAACATCCACAAGACATCCTCTTCAAAAATTCACTCTAACTAGCCATCCATAAGACATCCTCTTCAAAAATTTGCTCTAACTAGCCATCCATAGTGATTTGCATGAGACATAAATAAACTTAGTAGACTAATAGTGGTAATTCTCCACAAGTAGCAATTATTTACAAGTGATAAATGCTTCTCCTATTTATATGAGAGATCAATCACCCTTCTTATCCATTAAAAGCCTTGAAAACATAAAATAACACCTTTATCTCTCACAAACCCTGGAGATAAGGAAAAAAGACATCAAATATCCATGATACAAGAGTTGATAGGTCACTAAGACCCCCAATGATGCCTCCAAGATGAAGTAAATATGCTCTAATGTCAAATTGTCCATCGTAAATGCATGCTAGAGACCACACATGTGGCATGGATGACATCAAAAATTGGATGGATCACCCCAAAATGATGTGTAGGGGGCTCAAAAAGTGAAATGTTCCATCCAAGAGGTGCAACATTTCACTTCCAAGTGGCATGTCATACCCAAGAGGTGTGACATCTCATCAAAATGCATCATATCATCATCAAAAGGTACAACGTCCCATCAAAAGTGCAACATCCCATCAAGAGGTGCCAAGTCATCATCAAAAGGTGCAATGTCCCATCATCAAAGGGTAAAATCACACCCCATGGGTGCTAGGGTGTCTCAACAAAATGCTCAACATCCTCCCAAATGATTGGAACAATCTCTCTCAAGTAGGGGGATGGCCTCCATCAAGTGTGCTAGTAGCCCCTTAATGTCCTCTAAAGGACCAAGGCATCAATCATGTGTAATCCATTGTCTAAGGAGGGGCTCATGTAGTTCAATGCACCATCAAGAACTAGAAGTATGTACACAATTCAAATACAACATATAAAGTGAGTCATGCCAATGCAAAATCCACTAGATAGATCACATTAAGTTTCCTCTTCAAACTTCACACTAGCTCATAAATTTATACAATTTTCCAAGTTTAGATATGGGAGGATTATTGTTACCCCCTATCAGGTGTGTCAGTACCCAAGATAAGGAGTATTTCCCAAGAAACCCATCAAAGAATATGTGTAATGGCATATGGTATGGTTTGAGGTTTACTTCATGGGTGGTAGCATAATCGTGAAAGGTTATGTATGATAGTCATCCTCATGAGTGCCTTTGTATGAGGGAGTGCTTAGGCAATGAGATACCCTGTCCTTGGTTGTGTCTTTCCAAACCCCTATTTGCCTATTTCTTTATCCATTCAACCTTTTTGGCTTTTGATTTTCATTTGTTGAGTCCTTTTGTTAGGCATGCATTCATTGCACATGACTTGGGGTGATGGCTTCTTAGCGAGGGGGTAGAGATCATGCTTCTCATTCTTTCTTGGTGTTTTTACTTTGCTTTTATGTATTTTTTATTTTCTTTGCATTTTGAATTATATCATTTTCTATTTCTATATAATTTTTTATATCAAGATGCATCAACCTCGAGCATTCTATCTCCTTCTTCTCAGGGGGTTATGAGGCATAAAACTTTATGGGTGACACATGGAAACCAATCCAAAAGACAAAATAGAAAAGAGGGGATAGATGGAAAGTGTTATGTATGGAGTGGGATATGGACATGTTACCCCTATTAAGGACCCCCAGTAGTACAAATTTTCCCAAGAGTGAAAACACTTGACTAAGATATGATGATGACCACCAAGGTGAAATAAGGAAAAAGTACAAATTAAAAGCATCATGATCCATAATCTAGTTCAACCCATGATCATTATTTTCATGCCCAAAACATTGACATTATCACTCAATATGAAGTATAAGAATAGGGTATGTCATGTATGTCATGCACCATATCACCTAATGTGAGTGAGTTGAGCATACAATGGAAGGCATCTGTGGGCAAATTTCTGTGGAGAATCTTGAATTTCATCATCAAAATTGTTGTATGTAATGTGGATCATAAAGAAAAAATCTCCTCTAGTTACCCCTAGATGTGAGGGGGTAATAATACTCACTTTATAGATTATTGAATCCATCCCTCCATTATATCCTATGAAATGTATTTGGCTTTAATTACCTAAACCCATAGACCCATTCCTTGAATTAACCTCTACACATTTTTTACTACCAATGCTTTGAGAAGAGGAATGGGTTTTGTAAACCCCATCCTCCATTTTCTTTTGGAATGGCTAGTTTCTTCCACAAGGCTAGTGAAAAACCTCTTTTCTCATTGTATCGGGACCAGATGTATCTATAGCATAAATTCCTAATGAATTCTAGAACCCCTTTTGGGATCCATGCCATAGACATTGAGAAAACATGTATTGCTTCCAACACAATGTTTTCCAATACCAAGCATCCTCCTTGGGAGGTCCACTTATTACACCATGTGTTTATCTTTTTTTCCACTTTTGTTGTTAGCCATTGCTAATATATTTTTGTATACATGTTTGGCTCCAATTGGAATCCCAAGTACTTCAGTCCCATGTCTAGGTCTATACATTTGAAAGGAAAAAATTGTGAAACATAATTCCTTTCCTTCTCAGGAACACCCCATAGTGAGAGGGTTGATTTCTCTAGATTTATTTTCATTCATGTTGCCTTACAGAATAAATCCACTATGAACTTAAACTTTTATAAAACACTTATTGATCACTCATAGAAAATTAGGATATCATCAACAAAAAGAAGATGTGTAATGTTACATGATTAACCAATAATAACCCCTTTAAAACTATCATTGTCTAAAGCCTCCTTTAACAATCCACTCAATCCTTCAAAAATTAAGAGGAAAATGAGAGGGGATAAGGGGAATCCTTGTCTTAAGCCTGTTCCTAGATTGAAGAAGGTTGGCATTGCCCCATCAATCATAACAATAAAAGAGGTAGATGTTATACAATTCATTACCCAAACTAAAAACTGGTGACAAAATCCTAATGAATAAGAATAAGCCTGAGATAAAGCCAACTTACCCTATCATATGCTTTGGAAAGGTCCACTTTCACCACCATCAACTTTTGGTACCTGGTTTTGATGGAATGGATTCCTTCCTAAGCAATCCTTATAGCCTCGTGAATTTGTCTTCCTTCTAAGAACCCAAATTGTTCATAATTTTTTTTCCTTGACAACACCTTCTTTAGTCTCCTAGAGATTATTACCTTAGAAATGATTTTGTAAATACAATTGCATAAGGAAATTGGTTTGAATTTGTCAAAGCATGAACAATTATCATCTTTTGGAATTAGTGCAATAAAGGCAATATTGAAGGCTCCAACCATCTTCCTTGTTGTTCTAGAAGCCTTGAACACCCTTCCTAAATATTCTCTTATAAACTCAAATCACCCAATAAAAAATTTCACAGGCAAGCCCTGAGGCCATTGCACTATGGGATTTTGTTCTTCTAGAAACAATGAAGAATCATATACTTTTATTCTTGTTACACCTCAGATTCACTTTAGTGCACCTCATATTGTTTTGTTGGATGTGACCTATCATATGAGCAGATTTTTTGTTTATCTTGATGATGTTAGAGCTCAGAGTGCCATGATCAGATGTGCCACCATGATGATTTATACTATTGTATCATTGATCAACCAAAAGTGTGACCTTTTGTACTCATTGTATTGTATTGTGACATGCTTAGATGATATATGTAAATGTATTTCACGTAGGTAGTAGCTCTAAACCCTTTGGGGTTGGTCATGGCACGTCCTCTTAGTCCCCATTTCAAGATATTCATTGCTTGTATAGCCTAGCTGACTATTCCTTAGAGACCATTAAATTGGTCCCAAGTCAGTTATTTATGACTTGGATAGGTATGTGCGGTTCTTAGGATGGATCTACTAGGACACGTGGCCTAGAGGATCTCTAGGCATTCTCTCTATGGAAAAGTGTTTCTCATGTTGTAAAGGTTGTCACACCTATGGATGCACACTTATCTTATGCCTAAGCATGGATCCCCACTTATGTATTTGCCACACTTTGGCCATGGAATCTTGGATGTGAATCTATAATTTCTCGTGAAGTTTCATGTTTCTCGAGGTAGCCTCATAGATCTCGACACAGTTCACAGATCCCAAGGCATTGGTCACATTATCCAAGGCACTTGGCTATTTTTACATGCATGGGTCACCTATTTCAATGCCACATCATATATCCTTGAGTCTTCTCTTCATTTGTTGCATTAGGAGGCATCTTTCACTTGATTTGAGGGTTGATCCCTTTAGAGGACCATTATACTAGTCATTTTGGCACGTGTAGGCACCTTTTGACTTGGAGCAGGTCATTCCATGGTTTTTGGAGGTTGCTTGCATGATGTGAGGATGTTATTTCACCTCAGATATCTCACATATGATTGTTAGAGCTAATTTTAGGGGGGTCGTGCCTTCTTTTCATGGATATGGTTAAGTGTTATTCATATTCCACATGTTGAGGCCTTGCATCATGGATCCACTTTTTTGATTTGAGGATGATGTCCACTTTGGATGTTACTTTGCACATTGCCTCATGCTTTTCGATGGCATGTCTCACCTTGGAAATTATCTAATGGGTTCCAAACCATATATCTATACTGCATTGCATATTTTGAGGGCAACCTAGCTTCAAGATCAGTTATCTTTTGATAGAGTGCCTAGAATTCCACCAAATCAACCCCATTAAATGCATAATGGCCATGGGATTTCCAAAATGTGGTCATAATAGAAAACCGACAAAAAATTGACACAATTTTGGTGCTTTTAAAATATGTCACGAGAAATTTTTTGTCGTGATTTTGACAACTCGTTGGATGAACGCCTCACATATTTTACTTAGGAATTTACTTACTTTAAGGAGTTGATTGTGGATCTATACGCTTGGAGGCATTGGAGGCTAGATGTTGCACCTTTTCTTCATATTCTTCCCTCTTTGATGGATACATCCCACTCTCCTGGGGGAAATATTGTACATGTGGCACATCTTTATTGTATTTTGACTTAACCTATTTTAGTTAATTAGAAGACAAGTCCATTTTGTAGTTCTCCTAGGCTAGATCTAAGGAGGTGGAAAATAATAGTGAATGAGAAGGATGATGAAGCCTCCTCTATAAATAGAGACTCCTCCTCTCATTCCAATTAATTGTTGTTGTTGACTACTTCTTTGAGAAAACAATTTTGTTGAAGATATACCTATTGAGGTTTTGGTCTGTGTGTGTGTGTGTGTGTGTGTGTGTGTGTGTTTATTTTTGGTGCATCAGATTTGTGTGTTTGCTCAAGAGTACTACAAGATTTCAAGATCATTCCATTTGAAGGGTAATTCTACCACTTGGAGAGAAGATGTTTTAGGGTTTGTTCCTTCCTTCTTATTTTGGTAAGTGCTCAATTCCTTGCTTTGTTTTCCCTTTGGTTCCCTAGCAAGGGTATTTAGTACTTTATTCAAGATATAGTTGATTTGTTGGTGAAGGTGCTTCCTTTGAGAACCCCTTCTTGTAGGGCCTTGGTCTACATATCTTATCTTGATTATATATGAGACTATTTCTAGTCTCTTATCCCTAATCCATTAAGATAAGATAGAGCAATTTTATGAGGGCCATACTTCTTGACTCCATAAGCCCTAGTTGGAATAAGGAAATTGTCTTCTCCAAACAACCAACCATAAAACAATAAAATTCAAAATATTTTATTTTATTTTGCTTAGAAAGAAATCTAACGGTAAAAATCAAAGAAAAAAACACAATTTGGATTTCTTTCCTACTCTACTACAAAGTTCATGGTTTATTTCATTTCCTAGATTAGTTATTTGAGGGTTTGTGCTTAATTTCTTATCTCTAAACCCTAGTAAGGAAAATTGGCCCTCTAACATTGTGCTTCAAGGTTTCATTTATCTTGTTTTGGGTTGATTTTAGGGCTTTCTCAAATATGGAAATTGCATAACAACAATAAAAATCAATTTGGGTAAATCTTAAAACTAAGTTTTATGCTTAAAAGTTCATTTATACATAGACCTATATTCTACTTCATTTACTAGAGCATTGTTACATTTTTATCTTACATTTCTAGTGGTTATGTTCATCTATAAATTGTTTATAATTGCTTATCATTCATTTGGAGATTGTTTGGGTGAATTTTAGTGCTAACGTTGGAAACCCTAAGGGGTAATTCACTCTTTTATTTAAAGTTCTTGCTTATGAACTAGGTTTTATGCTTACAAGTTTGTTATACATAGACCTAGATTCTACTTCATTTACTAGAGTATTGTTACATGTTTATCTTACATTTATAGTGGTGATATTCATCTATAAATCATTTATAATAGCGTATCATTCATTTGGAGATTGTTTGGGCGAATTCTAGTGCTAACATTGGAAACCTAAGGGGAAATTCGCTCTTTTATTTCAATTTCTTGCACACACACACGCACACGCGCGCACGCAGACACACACACACACACACACACGCACACGCGCGCACGCGCGCGCACGCACACACACACACACACACACACACACACACACACACACACACACACACACACACACACACACTTGATTCTAACGTCTTTGGGCAGCTATTTTGTTGCATACTTCAAGTCCTATCTAAAACGTCCAAGATGTTTTGCATAGAAATGGAAAATCTTTCTCTTGGATGATTTATTCTTCACTCTATATATGAAATTCTACATTATTTTATCATAAAAATATATATTTAGAAGTTTTAGACAACCTTAAGATAGTACATAACTTATCATATTATTGATTGGCACCTAAAGCACACATTGCACCATCAATTTTCGATAATCAAATTCATTCCTAGTGCATCAAGCAACTTAAAGTGGTTTTATAGCTTGATTCTAATGTCTTTGGTAAACTATTTTGTTGCATACTTCAAGCCCTAGCTAAAACGTCCAAGATGTCTTGAATAGAAGTGGAAAATCTTTCTCTTGAATGGTTTATTCTTCTCTCTAAATCTGAAATTATAATTTATGTTATCATAAAAACATATTTAGAAGTTTGAGATAGCCCTAAGATAGTACCCAACATATCATATTATTGATTGACACCTAAAGCACACATTGCACCATCAAATTTTGATAATTTATTTCATTCCCGGTGCATCAAGCAACTTAAAGTGGTTTTATCCTCTTCTCAGTTTCATTTATTGGAATGACAATCATTTAATGCAAATATAAAGTTGTATGTCTTGTTCATCTTTAAATCCGATTTGGCACACACATCCACTAGCTCCTAAGCTTTATCTCTCAAGTGGAATAATTGTGGTTTATGATATTGATATGAACTTGTTATCTTGGAGCATTTAATCACTTGCTATAATCCTTGTGCTTTACATTGTTATATATATTGTAGATTCATTGAAGTAAATCATAAACTTGCATGGTATTAATTCACTAAAGTGTTTCACTTAAATCTATCATTGGTAGATAGGGATACCCCCCTTGGCCTTTGGAGCTAGCCTAAAGTGAAGGGGATATTGTACTGAGGTGACAATGGTTTAATTCCCATCTTGTTTCCCTGAGGTAGAACTTATGGTTGGACTTTCAAATAGGGTGTTATTTTGGGTGATAACACTTCTTTCCCAATTTCCTTCATTAATGCTTGATTTTCCTCAAATACAATGGTGACTTGAGTGTCTTCTTTGAAGAGAGATGGAAAGTAATCAATACCTTTATTTGCTATCTCCTTAAAATTTGTTGCATGTCTACCATCTTCCCTTTCTATTTTCCAAATTGATATTCTTCCTAAAATTTACATATCTATGAAAAAACTTGGTGTTGTCATCTCTTGCCTAAAGCCACAAGGCTCTACTTTTTAGCCTCCATTCCTTCTTTTTTTTCCAAAAGTAATTTCCTTTGTTTATCCTCCAACCTTTTTACCTAGGTCTTATGTTCGTTTTTTAGATATCCAAAACCTACACTACTGTAGTGTATTTCCAAAGCTTCTTCCACATCCCTAAGGGTTCATCCTTCTACTTTTTGTCCTTTTCCCATCTTATAGCTATCCTTTTGGCCATTTTCAAATTTTGATGGAATTGAATGGAAGTAGATTCTCTCAAACTTTCATCGAATGTCACCCATACCTCTTTTAACTTATTTATGAAGTCCTCTTCCTTCATCCATTCCAAATTAAATTTGAAAGGGCTAGTAGTTTTATCCTAGGCAAGGGCTATTTCCAACATGATTAGATAATGGTCTAAGTCCCCTCCTGAAGAGACCCATTGTTTAAATGTGGTTACTTCGTCAAGGAAAGAATAATAAATCAATAAATGATCAAGTATCTTTTCTTTACGAGCTTCTCTAGTTCTCTTATTGGTCTAGGTAGGGGTTAACTTTGTAGGTTCCACATCCAATAGGCCTACTTCTTCTAGTTTTTTCAAAAAGTAAACCGAGAGACAATCCTCTTGAACTGCTCTTCCCAAAATTTCTAAGACTCCCATAGGAAAGTTTAGATGTCCCCCCACTACCATTAAACTAGAGGGTAACCAAGCCCTGTTGAAGAATCTGATCTAACAATCCACTCTTTTCTAGAATCCAGAGAAAACAAAGTCATCCCTAGTCCTGAAGTAAAATTACAAGAATTAGAAAGGGTAAAAGAACATTTCTTCCACCCAATAATGTTCCCCTCAACCTCCCTATAACATCAATAAACCTAAATTCGCAGTTTGTAATATTTTTTGACATTTCTTGAGTAATTTTCTCCCCATCAATCACAAGTTCTTAAAGAAGAATGACAGAGGGATTTAATGCCTTTATCATTCTTTTAAGAGCCATTTTTTTGAGGTACTAGGCAACCCTCGACAATTTAAGGTCATTATATTCATTTTAAACCATCTTTAGGGGCATTAGCTCTAAGATCCCCAATTAGTGACATCTGCTTTCCACATTTATTTTCGAGGAAGCTTGTTTTTGTGCTAAGGACATAAACATCTTCCTTCCCCTTTGAGGGACTTTGCTCTAATTCAATGTGACCCAATCCTCCTTCCACTTTCCTTGGGAACTCCAAGGTTCCTTTTACCCTCAGTCTAATGTTACACTTTGATAATTTGATTGAAGTAAGGTTTCTATTATTCTCCATACCTTCTGAAGTTGTGGTAAGGATGTATAAGGGATTTAAACTTGAGGTCCCTTCTAATGGGCCCTATTCTACCCCTGGAATAGGGATAAGTGGAGGAGGTTTTGGCATACTTGTTCCCAAGAGATTGGGTAGGAAATCCATTGGAATTTCAATACTCTTATTTCCATCATTCAAACCCCATGTCCCAAAAACATGATTTTCATCAGATTTCCTTTTATACAAAGAAGGAGAAAACAAAAGCTTATCTGGAATAGGCGAGTCTTCCTTTCTTGTGCCAGCGGCTTCCACTGAACGTTCCTTAATTTGGTCAATGTATGATGAAAGAAATACCACTCCCAAAAGCACCTCCTTTGGACAATTTTCAATCCCAATTCTCCCCAGATTCATCTTCATCCTCAAATTTATATTCCTCCCAACTAAGACATCCTTGTTGTCTTCTAGTAGTGACTTCAACGCCCATTTTTTTTTTGAAAGTGAGAGAGCACTCAGTCGCTAGGTGTCCATAACAATGATAGTGACCACATTTGAAGGGTATTCCTTCATAGTCTATTTTCAAACAATACGGGTTCGATCCACCCCTAATGTCCACGGTTTTGACCAAACCTTTGCTAATGTCCAATCTGACTAGGATATGAGGAATATGCAAGTAACTAGTGTCTCTGAAAGATATGTCTGCTTCATAATAGGTGCCAAGTGCATTCCCAATTTCCTTGAAAATGATTTCTAACCACAAAACCAACATAAGCCTCATAATCTTGACCCAAATCGACAAAAAATCCAATCTTGCAGATCTCACATTGAAATTGAGATGCCATTTCTTTAGAAAGAGCAATTGGGCTCCCCGTTTCCATGTTTTATGCAAGATATTTTCAACATCTCACAGAGTCTAGAAAGTCTAAGCCATCCATCCTCTTACTAATAAAAGGGCACAAGGATTATAACCTAAAATAGGTTCAAAGTTTGTCTTTATCCATACCTTTAAAGATTCAACATTCATTCTCCTACCTGGAAACCAACCCACTATCACCAAGTCCTCCATCCAATAATCCCGTTTAGCTTTGTCTTATTGTTTCAGAGTAAATTGACCAGTTTCCGTTTCTTCTTGACACATTTTCTTCGCTTTTTCTTCTTCTCATCCTTAACATCTTGAAACCCTAAATTCTTCGAGGCTAAAATTGCAGAGCCACTCATGAGATTAAAATATAGTTGATTTCCTATAAAACCTAGCTCTGTGTGACGCTAAAAAATAGTGTCCAAGCCACAAAATTATGGAGCATTGTCATTACACTTTTCTTATGGGGTAAATGTGTCATCATAAATATTAACTGCTTTCCTTAAGTCCTCGTACTCACCAGTCCATTGGGTTAATGCCCAAATGTCCTCTATATTTGACCCATCACAATTATTTGTGGGGTTTCCTCATCGACAATCATGATTCATAGTGCATACATCACATGCAACTATCCCCTTGTCCCCCGTTAAATCTCCAGCTTGTGCACCAAAATTGGACAAGGCTGGTACCAACTCCTCAATGATAGCGATTGTCTCTTTGTCTAGTGGATTAGACCCCAAAAATATGTGCTTTCGTGGATCGACTTAGGATCGAGAGGGTTTAGTTTTGGGCGAGCTCATATTAGTTGACCCTCCAATAGGTCATCTGAATTGTATATCACTTCCTCCTCTGCAATTGGCATGGAGATAGTCTCCCTAACCTCCAATCCCCCTCACCATTGTCAAAAGATGTATGCAGTGGAAACCCTAAATGAATTCTCGAAAAACATCAATGCAACTTTGAGTGTTGGGAACTCCATTCTTGGTCTTCATCATGACTGAAAATCCTTTCCGAAAAACCTTAACAATTCAACTATCATGACTAGAGAAGCATAGACTAGGGTTTCGTCCCTTAATCAATCACCACAACACTATCATTTTGATATCTGCTTTTTCAAACAACCATATCTATATTCAACCCCTCAAGTTGCAATCACATAAATTTAAATAACCTTCCTAACAAAGAAACAAATGCAATTTTCTTTTTACAGAAAGGAATGTTTCCTAGCTCAAACTTGACGCCAAAAAAATAAGAGCAACCCTCCAGTAAATCCAAGCCACCTCGCATCCAAATTTTGTTAAAACATGACAATGCTTGGCTCCACTTCAATGGTAAAGTCTAATAAGAGCATGTGTTGAAAATGCAAAGATGTTGTTGTTGAAGAGGAAGTTTTATCTAGAATAATAATACACCGTATGGTGCCAAAAGAGAGCAAATTTGAAAAAATACTATAGCGTGTTGATTGGAAAGACAAGTTGAGATTTTATGGAATACGAGACAAGGCATTCACCTTCAGGTCCTCTCTTCCCTCCACTTACTATAAGGTAGTACCATAGCCCTTGAGTGCTTCTAATATATTGATATATGCTGAAGAAAAACAATACGTTGGAGCGATCTGATGCACTTTGATGAACAAGTGAAGGCACATGCTAGATTGGAGAAGTAGGAAAAGACAGATTTGTGAGCCCTTGATGTTGATGATTTGGAACCAAATCTTTTATGTCAATCTACTACAAAAGGAAAGCCACCAAGATGAGATAGACATTTGACACCTATTTTTGTTAGTGGATCACCAATCCGGGTTCTTGATTGCAAAAGTTGCTACTGAAGAGATTTTTCATTGGTGGATGCAGCTGTATGACAACTCCACAAATACATCTTTTCTAGGGTCTATGCTTCATCCACAAACTTAAACTTTTGTATTTCTTCTACAACATGTTCTCCTCGGATCAGACTTTTCAACCTTCCCACCGAACCCTAACAGATCCACATAGATCCCTTCTTTCAGGCAATCTCCTTTCCTTGGTGCACTGATCACACATCCTAGGGTTTCAACATAACATTTAGTTTGCACATATAGGTCTCAAGAAGACTACAACCATTGACATCACACATTGCTCTAAGTATTGCTTAGGATCTCCAAATTATACACCTCTCTTCAACATCATACCATTCCAATAAGATTTTTCTGAGATATTAATGACCCGATCCAAGATCTAGACAACTCACACATGTAGTGTAATCACTCTTCCCTAATTACAGATCATCATCTGAAACATGCTGACATGTTTTAGGGTTTCTCTTGCTCTCATTATCTTTGCACATCAAAGCCAAACAATCAGGGAAAATTTTAGGGGCTATATATCACCCATGGCATAATTTTCCATGCTTTTTCCAAAAAAAGATTCGACAATTTCCATTTTTTCTAAAAGTGATTGGCCCAAATTTTATAGAAAATATATTAAATCCTTAAAAATTTAAATACTTTTACAAAAATATCCCCAAACATTTTGTAATTTGCATATTAAGGATTAATAAAATTCGTCAAAATTTTTACAATAAATTTCCTTATCCCACAAACAATTTACAAAGAAAAAAATTATAAATAAATGAGTGTTAGTAGCTTACTTGTATACAAATATATTAAAACCATTAATATTATATTTATATTTCACTTTTTTTTTTTAATTTCTATAAAAATAGATTTATACTTTGCTAAACTCATATTTATTAATTTAACTATTTATGTTAATATAAAAAAGTATATGTTTGTACGATTTTAAATTAAATTATTTATCAAGACTTAAATAAGTTTTTTTTCTCCTATTATTAGACCACGTGCCAACCGACATACTTGTTCACTCAATGTTATATTATTCAGATTTACAAGGTACTCATGTGACCAAAAAGTTAATTCTTAAGGATAATCACGTTTACATTTACAAGTCATTCATATGGTTGTTGACTCACTCTCATAATGTTTAGATTTAGAAGTCATCGATGTGACAAAAAGCTAATTTGGAAAGAGAATGAACCATATTTTCTCTTTTATATAATTACTTTTTTAAAGTTGTGTTGAAATATATGTTTAGTTGAATTTTATAATATAAATATAATAAATTAATTATAATAATAATTTTGTATATATCATAGTTATTTGATAAAACATTAAAAAAAATTCTAAAGTAAATGTGGCGGATATATTTTTATGCATTGAAAATTCAAATTCTCATAGAAGTCTTAAATTTTAAGAAATATAAATTATTTTAATTGTTATTTTGTTATCATAAAAAAATATTTTTAAATAAAAACCAAATTTAAATTAATAATAAACTTCTATTTATTTAATATTTTTTAAAATAAAAATTAAATTAAATTTAATGATAATATTTTTTTATATATTTATAACTAAATTATAATTCAACTTATACCAAAAATATTAATTTATTATTATAAAAAATATTTATACTTCACAACTAATTAAATTTTAATTTTGATTTTATATATTTAATTTATTATTATAAAAATATTTTGTTTTGATTTTTGTTTTAAAATCAAACTAATGGCTGAACAAAAACAATTTTTAAAATAATAAGTCAAATACACACGGTCATCTTGGAGTGATGACTAATCCCTTAAAATCTCATCACATGTGGATAATAATTCACATTGGGTAAACCATTGAAACATATAAAACCCATAAAATAATATACTAAGAAACATAATTCATAAATCATAAATTAGAAGAAAAGTTTAATATTTTTAATAATAATAATATAATTTTAAAGTTATGGTTAAGCTAGATATCAAATTGGTGTAGGGATCCCTTATTCTGGGATAAGAGATTTAGGATTTGACTACTAAAGTTTATGGCTATTTTTTAAGAGAAAACACACGTTCTTAATCATTAGGTCCACTTAAGTTTGTATTATGATTTTGGGGTGGAGTGTAGACCCTTAACTATCACTAACAAGTTTATAATCACATTATAATTTTTCACTTCTCACAAAGTTTTGGTCAAAAAAGTCTCATAAACTAGTTTTATCTCATAATTATTATTTTTAATTTAATTTTATTTAAAAGTTGACGAGTTAGTGAAATTGTAAATTTAATAATAATAATCTAGTTTTAAGGTCACCTCAAAACCACACACCAAATTAGTGTATGAGACCCCTTTATTTGTAGGACAATGAACCTCCTCTAGGTATACATACCCTTTTAAGGTCACCTCAAAACCACACACCAAATTAGTGTGTGAGACCCCCTTGTTTGTAGGACAATGAGCCCCCTCTAGGTATACATACTCTACCCCTGTTTGGATTTGAACTTATAACCTTTTAGGAGAAAACACATGTTCTTAATCATTTTATACATATATGAATATAGAGTTTTAAAACACTTAATTATAATTATATTTTATTTAAGTTCAAAAACATTTTATTATTATTAATTTAGAGAAAAAATACTTTTTGACCATCTATAAATGATAAAGGAGGTAAATTGTTGGATACCTAAATTCCAAATCAAAAGAATGTACCGATAACATCCAACTTGGTATCAAAACCGACTTAAAAAAACTATAATATTACAATGAAATTGAAAATAAGAAAAAAATAATTTAATAAAAAAAAGTCATCAATTAATTAAATTAGAAAATCAAAATTATCTTTTTAATTTTGATACCTAAAAATAATATTATAAAAAAGAAAATAAAACCCCATAAACTATAATAATGAAAAAACAAAAAGTAAACAAACCCTAAAACATCGTGACAAGAAAAACTAAAACATCATCATTTTAACAACATAGAAAATAAACATTTTCTCCAATCTGCTCCAAATTTTAATTTTATTTTTAATAATTTCAAATTTTAATTTTATTTTTTAATAATTTTGCTCTAAATTTAAATTTTATTTTTAATAATTTCAAATTTAAATTTTATTTTTTAATAATTTTAATACTATTGATATATTAATTTTTTATAATATTTATAATATATTAATTAACAATACACTACATAATTTACTTTCAAATCATTAAGCAATAAAATAAAAAAAGAATGATTTTTATTCTTTAATTTAAATCTAATAAATCAAATAGTTTAATCTAAAATGGACAAAACTGTCCTTGTCATCATGGGATATATGAGAGAGATACGCTATTTTATTCCCCATTTGTTCTCATGATGACATCTCGTTTCACATTGAGAATCCGCTTTGCCATCTGGCCCGAAGTTAAATGACTTGCTCCATTAGTACCTGAGCTGCCGGATCTTAGCCTCAAAACCATGTAACCACTGACAATCATCAAACAGGGTCTCTCTTCTTATATTGAAGCGAGGTGGAGGGGCGAGTGATTGAGGATGTTGGGATGGAAGGACAAATTGGCTGAGAGGCTCTCCACTCTGCTCTCCGATTCATCAACGTCGTCATCAAATTACTACTCACCCCGCCGTGGTCACTTGGATTCTTCCTCTTACACGTTACTGCCTTCACAGTCCCCTCAGCAGGTACTCTCTCTTTCAGTAACTGCATTCCTTTCGGATAAAAACAAGTTAATACAAAAGACAACCGATCCCATCTCATCTCTGCAACAATCCTCCATCTTTATGTCAGAATTTGATCTGCTTTTGGCTGTTCGTTATCTTCCATGCTCATCATCCTCCCTCCTTTACTAATTAGAGAATGCGCTCTTTTGGGCCATTGTTTGAATGCCAATGCCAATTGATTGATGTTCGGATGATAATTTGGTTAATGCCCATTCAAATTTCCGGGTTATGGAATCCAAAACGGGAACAAAATCCCAACATAAGGATATTCCACTGTATAAAGATAGCTTGCAGCATTATATAGATAATAACTATCAGATAAAGACTGCCCACATATAACAAAGCGCCTGATTTAATTTCTTTCTTTCTCGAAGTTACTAGATCGAAAGGATGAGAAAATTGCAAGCTGCAGCATTTTTGTTGCCCAAAGCATCTGAATTTTACAAAAAAATGTAATGTTTTCCTTTTGCAGTAATAATGTCCTAACTCGAATCTGTTGATGCACTGCTGGTATGATTTCAAGTTTTCTTTGTAGCCAAAGGAAAAATAACCTAAAATGATAAAATCTCTTAATATGAAAATATCCATGGAGGTACTAATGGAAAACCATGGTATGGTATCAGCATTGCAGAATACATGGTTGAAGTGCTTGGCTTAGCCTTTCTTCTTTTCTCATACTTACCAACGAGTATTAGAGACATAGGAAATGCTTGATCAATAAAGCATGCTAAAATATGTCATTACCAGATATGTGAAAATTCCATCAAAAGTATTCTAAAATGGGCACAATAATAGAAGCAAGGAAAGAGGAGGAGAGTATTAATAGAAAAATTGTTGAAAAATGCCATGTGAATTTGGGATCTATGCTATATCCTCTCCTACAAGATTAAGAGTTGATAACAAATGTCTGGTGAACTCCACTTCAGGTTTGAATCATCATTCTTAGTCTCAAGATAAATAAAATTGAAAATTTCCATTGCCCTAAAATACTTCAGTGTCTCCATAACCAAAAAAGGAAAAAATTATGAAGACTAAAGGAAAAGGCTTGGCAAGGGCATTTTTGAGGATGAAGCTTTTTCAGAGATTTTTATGCGACACAATTTTGATGCAGTTGCAGAGCATTGTTATAGGGGAAATAATGCAGGACTGATATTTGGAAAAACTTAATATCTTCTATTTCCCGAGCCTAATTTTTTGGGTTATATTTTCATTATCAAAGGCCCCTTGTTTTTCTGGATCCATAATTTTTTCTTTCTGGCTTCTTTTGTCGCTACTTGGTATATCTATATTATATTCTTGTGGGACTATTTCTGAACCTTCATGCTTTTGTTATAAATTATTGTAGTTATTACCTGCCTCAAACAGTTCAGTTAGTTGGACCGTGGGGCCTTTATAAACATCTTCATTGTAGAGATACGGGAATTCCATAAAAGGAGTATTCAAGGGATAATGATAAACTACTATGAGGTCCTAAAAGTTAAACACACAATCATGGAAGACCCATGTTAAGATAATTTTAGCAGAGACTCTAAATGCTATTTTGTTTATGGACTTGAAGATTGAGAAGACGTGGCAAGAAGAATGGCAAAGGATAGATCATAGACCTTTAAAAACTATGGAAGAGACTTGGTACCTTACTTACCCTTGAAGTGATGGCACTCTTAATCAGATGCCCACAGGAGGGGAGAGATATCATTCGACTAATGAACGCTATAGATGATTTTAAAGCGCAAAGAATAAGGGAGGAAAGCCAGAAGTAGAGGTGAGAAGAATATGACCAGGCAGGAATGGTTAAATACAACTTGGAACATAAAGAATAAATGAAGATGGACCCAGAGTTATGATGCGATATGCATTTCAAAAATACATATTTTGTTGGTTTTATGCATCCCACAAATTTCTCTGAGATTGATGGATATGGTAAATATTTGGATAAAGAGAGAAATTTCTTTGATGCATGACAACTTCAAAATGTAGCCCCAAGTTAGAGGAGGCAGTGTTGAAATGTTTGTGCTTGATATCATGACAAGTGAACGAGGAAAAAACATAGAAGTTGTAAAGGGACACAAGTGTGAGCTCTTTCAGTCATCTTATGATTTTACACTGAAGACCAAGGAAAAGTAATTCAATATTTTCTGCAAAATAGATTCAGACTATGAGTCTCATTGAGTACAACATTAAGTTTTTTGCATGTTTCCTTTATGGTAAGGCACTTATCTTTTTGTCACAAATATCACAGTAAGTATGCCTCAAGTTGGATGGATTCAGTCAATAATCAAAGGGGTCGTTATGGAACCTATGCCACCATCAAGCAGTCAATATAAGTAGGCAGATGGCAGTCTGAATGATAGAGATGTAGGAGAAAGTTTGGGTATTGGGATGAATCAAGGCAGGAGGCAGTGGCCTATCAAAGAAGTGAAAATAGTTGTGTAGGCCCTGATGAGTATGTAGGCAATGCTATCAGAAGGATACAACCAAGAAAGACGATCAGTATCAGTGACCCCAAATATTCAACGTTGATGAACAAATAGGAAAAAATTAGCTAAGGAGTTGTCTTTTGAGGAATCTGAGTAGTTGCTGGAAAATTCTGTAGTGGAGGAGGAGAAGGAAATGAAGAGGAAGCATCAATTGAATCTAGAGTGAAGATCATTGAATAATAGCTGGGCTTGATGGTTATGGAGGAGCAGTCTACAAGGTTGCTAGAGATGGGAACTTTGATGAAATCAAAAGAAAAAGTTATTAATATGAATAAATTGGTAGAATAGGGCATGGTTGCAGAGACAGTACCGTCTTGAGAAGGAAAGGGGCTAACAAAGGTACATTTTCCAGAAGTATTCATTCAAGGTTTGTAGGATATTCTTCAATATGTTTGTAAGAAAAAGGATGGTGGGTCCACTTCATGGGAATAGCTGTGGAAGGATTCACTAGCTAGCATGTATAGGCTGCAACATTTTGGCAGTAAAAGGAGGAGGCTGTAATGGGAAAAAGTGCTAGTATGAGCAAGGAGGATCCTTGGGATTTGTTTGAAATGGAGTGGATGTTTGAATCGGGTTTAGGACCTTAGGACTGTCATATTTTTAACATTGGTGCAATCCACTTGGGTGTGCAGGTGCCCTCACTACTTTTGATCTTTTGGTTCTTATTTCTATCATTCGAGCTTCACTCTTATCATATTTCTTTCTGTATTTTCAGTTACTCTCTAGTTGTAGTGGCAGTGCCTCTTTCTGATACATGCATATTACAAGTGGTATCAAAGCAGTTGTTTTGCGATAGAGTGGTTTGAAGGGTTTGTGATATAGTAGCGTCTGATTCTAGTTTGAGATATCTGTTATTGCACAATTTGTACTTATTCCAAAGGAAAAGGTTAAGGGAAGGCAAATTGGTGTAACGGGAGGTTATCCTATCACTGTCACCTCAACAAGATACCTCTTTCTATTTAGGGTTGATGGCTCGAGGAAGACGTACCCGGTGACCTGGGGGTTTGAGAAGGCAAAGGTTAAAGTGTCTATGAAAATATCCCCTCTCACAAGTCACACTGATCAGAAAGTCCCAAGGTTTTAACCAATGAAGTAGTGAAGTATTAAGATGTACCTGCCCGGAACAAAACAACAAGAAAATATATCTTTTGCAAGGACAACTTGCTGTTAGTACTTCATAAAACCATGGACTTTATCAATAAAAACAATAGTTGATATATGATGAAGCAAACAAAATTTTATAGCAACAATGTTTATGAGATAATTGCTTCACAATAAATGCCTTGAAATGGCTTCACAATGACCAATAATTACTCAATAATAGCAAAGTAATAGCATTTGTCAGAAGCTCATTAGGTGGTGTATTAATCAACTTTTCAATTGCTTTTAGGTGCTTTTAGTGCTGCAATAGATGGTTGTAGCCTACTTTTGTAACAACAACAAATAGGTTAGTAGATTAGTCTATTCTAGGGTTAGGAATAGTTAGTCGAGAGCTTAAGTTAATAGTTTTGAGGGTGGCTTTCATCAATCACTCAATTTTAAGGCTTAGATCAGTGCTTTTTAGGGCAAATGGAGTCTCTTTTAGCAGCGACAATCTTGAAGGAACAAATTGATAACAAGAGAGCTAGAGACAAGAAGGTTAATGATTGAAGTGTTGGTAGCCCAAGGCTTCAATCATTAGACCTTAGGGGGAAAATTGCCACTAGGAAGTAGGTAACCCTAGGCCCTAGCGGTTTTCCTCCTTCTTTAGCTCAAAGATGAAATAGATGACGGCTAGATGAAGCAAAATGTGCTAGGGTGTTGCAATGGCAAGGCCCTTAGCAAAAAGCTTCAAGAAAATCGGTTTTCTAGCATAATCTAGTAGGTGAAAGTTATTAAGGCAAGAACAATAACATGTGCTTTAGTCTCCTGGGGTTTTAAGCTAGCAATTTCATAATCTTAGAATAAATGCAAGATAAATACAACCATAACCATTCAATGAAGAAGAATTGCAGAAAATTTACTCACATTCACCAAGAATCATCTAACCAATAGCCTAGTTGAACACTTCCACCAAGACAAATGCTAAAATACTCCAAAAATAGCCTCCTTCAAGAAGTGCGAACCAAATTTAAGCCAAGAAACCCTAATTAGGGCGCAAATTTCAGATCTCACTTAAGTGTGAGTGAAAGATGATGATATAATACAAGGGGAAATCCCTTATTTCAACAGTTACAATGACCAGAATAAGGTCAAAAAGGCCGACATGGCCAGTTTACATGTAATATCCAATTTTTACATAAAATGACAAATTAAAACCCTAAATCAAGCAGAAAAGGTGATGTCATGCCCCTTTAGGGTGACATTAGGCCTTTTTGGTGAAATGTTGACCTCCAAAAGCAAAACGTTAGGCCTTCCAAGGCCTCTGGATCAAGCCACACGTGCCACTTGGCACATAACTGCCTCCAAAGTGTCCATCAAACGCTGGGTGACGTCAAGGGTCACAGAGGTGACGTCATGGGCCTTCCAAGGCCTACATCATAGTGGGAGGGCAAGACCCCCCTGGGTCCAGGCCTGTTAGGCTGTCTCTAGTGGAACGTCCTCCTCTCTTTCTGGTGCAAACCTTTGATCTGTCTTTGCCCCTGGCTGGGGTCTCAGCATCCATCTGGTGGGATTTTATCCCTATGGAGGTCAGAACTAGTCATCTCCCCATGTGTACCTGTCCGTCGGGTGTGGCCCTGCAACAACAACAAGTACGCCCTCCATGGGATCATAAGTCACAGGGATCATAGCAATGTCAATCACATCCTAATAATAAAGTTATTTAAACATGTGCATAAAACCCCCTTTTTCTAGACAAGTGCTCAAAGATGTTATGCTATTCTACAAGCCAAGTTTGGAGAGGATGTCAGGAGGTCTTATTGGGCTAATTCTCATTGGACGTGGGATGTTTCTAGGTGAAGACAAATCCAGGCCATGTAAGTGGATGAGGTGGTGTAGGGATGTTTGAGCAATGGGTGCAGTGATGACAGGGGAATGTATGGGTTACCTGTGGGTGCCTTTGAAGAGGGTGAGCTGCACCTTGTCATGGATGCAAATGTTTCCAGCCCATTCAATGCCTTTTATCTTTTTTATCTTATTGCTTTTTTTTTCAAGAGACTAATTAGGGGACACTGCCCTGGCGTGGTGACCAGTGGTGACAATGTTACCCACAAAGATTTCACGGAGATGAGAAGGCTGGCTCGTGATGAGAAGGCACACCAGCATTATCTTTGCTCCTTGATGATTTCAGTTTACGCACAGGATTCTTGATATTACTGCTTCATACATACAACATCATAGCAAGCGGTTTCAAAGCATCTCACTACTAATTGCTGCATCACTTAGAGTCAACGTAATGTATTTAACCGTCTTCAAACTGCAATATTGTGAACATTTCAACCTCATCCAAGCAACTATCATTCTACCATATAAAACATCAATCAAGAGAATTTGACAAGCCTCAAGAGATAGACTTTAGGTCTAGTATTAAACAACCCAAATTCTGCTTCTGACTTTATTGGAAGGCAAGTCCTTTATGAGTAATCATGATTGCTTCTCCCCTTTGACTGTGTCAAATTTTAGGGCAGGTGCATTCACAGATGAGAACACAAATAGGCCTTCATTCTGTTGGAATTGTCTTCAGAAATATGCTGAGTGACTTCTGGAAGTTCTTCTCTCACACAGATGTAGAAATGCTAGTAACAATTCCGAAAACTTTGCCTAGGCTGCTGGATCTATGATCTTCACGATACATCTTATCGCTGGGAACAACAAGTTCCTACAAGATATCTCTCATACTGATGGGATGAGTTAATTGAACATTTAAATTGAGGGCTAACAGGTCCTTTTGATATGAGAGAAGATAGGAAGATTTTTCATGTTCCTTTAGGCTTCTATTATTGAGGTGATTGAAATACATAAATGCAACTGATGCTGAGGTTGATAGGATTAGTCCTTTCGTGAAACGTTTTCAGCGTGAGTGAACATCATATCCTCCCTACCCATCTTCACTTCGTCCGTCCACTGCTGTGTGTACCAGTAATTTCTTTATCTTCAACTTTGATGGCCCAACTTACTGAAGATCTGTAAAACAAACCCTAAAACAAGGATCTATGTTGGCTCAAAAGTTTTCCATTAGTGAGCTCTTTTCACACCCTAAGCTCTGAAACCATGTTAGATTTTAGGGAAAAAGGAAAACAGAGATCTTTTAAAAATGAATTCTATAGTACAAACAGATCAACACCTTTTCAAACAAAAACTGAAGTAGAATATACTGAAAATGTAAGACTGAAAATGTATGACTGAAAATGAAAGATAATAGACTTAATCTAAGACTAATTAAGAATTGAAAATAACATTTCTGAACATAGGTAAACTTATACAAAAAATTGGATCTAAACTTTACCTTTATTAGAACAATCAAAAGATGTACCTGATGTTGAATGTTGTCCTCTTTAATATGCTCAGAAATTCCATTTAAAGATCATGGGTCAAAACCCCAAGGGTTTGACCTCCACTAAGATCTTGAGTGGACTGTTTTGCCAAGGAGGACTCAAGGTCAATCAACAAGAATAGGGCTGCTACAAACACCCAAAAACAACTCATTCAAAACTGTCTGAAACTGAACTGAAGTGCTACAGGAACCTAGGGTTTGTCAAACCCTCAAAACTGATAGGCAGTGTTATCCCCGATATCTAGGGATAACTAGGAGATCATGTCTCAAGGCCCACAGGTCCTAGACATGGAGTACCGAGAGCAGGATTGACCAGAGCTTGGCCCTGGAGGGCCCATCCTTCTTCTTCTTCGCCAGACTTGTCCTGTTAGCAGTAGCAGCTTCCATCACCATCGGCTTGGACTTGCATCAGAGAAGACTCTTGCTCCATGAGGTAATTGGTCCAAGGTATCATGGTATGTGTCATG